>CAUOFW020003163.1:0-39510 GCA_963454935.2 Ilex paraguariensis | reverse complement strand
AATGGGAGACAAATATGACAGTTATATAGGGATTCAGATTCCTAATTTTATGATATATCTTTTCGAATTTGAAATTACATATTCATCTATAATTGAACACCGTTTATTAAAATATTCATTCCATATTTATTTCTCTATCATTCAAACCGAAAATATCTGTCAATGACACCCTCCCGCCAATCAATATTATCATACTATAAACCAAAATGTCACAGTGATACCTTCTAATGACAATGGTACCAGCAATGACACACTGTTACCAGCCAAAATTCACACTATTATCATCCAAAAAGTCACACTACATTTATATAATTTTTTTATTTATGTCTTCCCTACATTTATATACTTTTTTTTTATTTTTTTTTATAAATCGTAATGAGTAATATATATTTTCACCTTATGTAATACTATTGATTGTTACGAGTGTTTTTTTTTCATAAATATTTTATATTTAAATTTAGTACAGTGGTACATGTCACATTGACACAGTAATACACAATAATGTCACAATGCTATAAGCCAATGTCACACTGCTATAAGTTAATGTCACACTGATATAAGCCAATGTCACACTAGAAGGGATGTCAGTGATATTTTTAATAATAGATGAAGTGTTCTTAAACATATAATAAACTAGAAGGGATGTGGTTTAAATTTTTCCAAAAAATCATTACACCTCTTGATCGCTGCCTCCATGGTCTGCAAGTCTTAAAGAAGATGAATCCTCTCAAAACCTTTTTTTTTCATGTACAGATTCATGGTGGTTTCTGATGAGCTCGAAATTAACTGGGCTTGACCCAACAAATCAAGAAGATCCAAGTCAATAAAATACGACCCGGGCCCAACAAGTCAAGAAAGACCAAGACACCAACGCCCAAGGAGGCCACCCTAAGGGGCCTACGTCACCGAAGTCCAAAAGGAGTCCAAGTCATCAAGAAAGAGTCTGAGACGTCAAGGAGGAGCCTAAGCCCAAGAGACACCCTCAAGGGGGTGCCACCCAAGAGGCGCCGTCCAGATGTTGGTCCTCTACCTCTCCTTCGCCCTCTTCTCTTTGCCATTCTGACTGAAGTCCAAGCTCATGATCAAATCCAACCTAGCTCAGAGTCCTACTTCGACGGAATATGGACACGAGGGAGAAAATATTGGGATACAGAGATCTACTCCTACCTTAACGGTGCTTACCAAAGAGGTCCACTCCTACCATAATTGTATTTACCAAAGTGGTGGAAGACTCATTCCTCATGTCACCGTCTCACTGCCTTACCTTATCTATATAATGTAAGCCCTCTTCACATAGAGAGGAGGATGATGATCACCTCTTTGAGACCTCTACACACACTACATCTCTCTACACACATCTCTCTCTCTCAAAAGCATTGTAACTCTCCGGAGACCATGATTCATCAATAAAGAACACTAGACCACCGCTGTCATTCCCAAGAGTGGAGTAGGTCATCCGGACTGAATCACTATAAATCCCTGTGTTGATCTATTATTTATTGTTTTACTCTTAATTGTCATTGATTGCTTGTTTGTCACTCATTAATTACACCCTTACACATACTTGACTGTTGATCTTGCACGAAGACAGTTTTGTGCATCATCAGTTTCTACAATCCACGACCCTCCTTTGCGATCCACCTCAACATGGAGAATGTTCGGAACCTTGTGCTTTAAGTCCTTAGAGAGTTTTGCTATCTCGATGAGTCCTCTTGATCAAAAACAAAAGAATTTGGATTCCGTTGATACTTTAATCGAGAGTTGATTTTTTAATAAGAGAAAATCGTGTGGATCCATTGGAATTAGGATGTTTTGAAAAGAATAAGGGTTTTAGGGAAGTTTTCTTATCAATCTTGGAATATTAGAGGTTTCGTCGATATTGAAGGAGTTTTATGAGTAACAGTTGATATCCATGATATTTCGGCTGTGGAGACAAAAAATATAGGAATTGGTTTCCATTTTACTGAAGGGGGTATTGAAAAGATTTGTTAGGGATTGTGTACTTTTTGACCTATATTTTTAAAAGTGGTACTTTTTGCCCTATAATTTTTAAAAAGAGCATCGCCCCCCTTAAAACCCTTTTTTAATTATCTATTCTCTATTTATAATTGTCAATTTTTATGAAACTTTTTGATTAATTATATTATTCTTAAAAAACACATGCATTATTATAAGTTTTAAAAAAATATTCAAAAAAAACCTTCAAAAACTCCATCAATATAATATTACTCATCTCATTTATAAAGATAATATTATGATTACATATGTATATTTTATTTTTTTATCAAAAATGTTTAACCATTTTAAGATAAAAAATAATGTATATAAAGTTTTACATAATTTTTTAGTCACAGTAAATTTTTTAAATTCTATCAACATTTTATGTGAAAACTTGTATTTTTTAAAATTTTTAATATGTTTTATAATATATATTATAACATTGTATATTAAATTTTATCTTAATTGACCTAACTAATCCTAAATATAGTAAAGTTCCAATACGACCGGTATATTGATTATTTTTTTTATTTTATTCAATAATTTATAAGTGAAATCTTAATCAAATAATTTTAAAAAATTAATTTTCAAACATCACTAAAAAATCACTTTTAATTACAAAATTATAGAAACAAAATAGAACGTTAATTATTCTTTTTAATTTTTTATTATTTTTCTTAAAATTAGAACAACAAATTTTAAAAATATACAAAATTTTTAAAAATTCTATAACGGAACATGCCAGATGAAAAAATAAATTTGGTAAATTTAAGATGATATTTAATTTAAGTACATATATCAAATATTTATTTATTAATTTTTTGAAAAAAATTATTCACGTGCAACACACGTGGTGCATTATTAGTTTTAAAAACGTATACTAATCGTATATTTATTGTATATTTTTTATACGATAAACTTGTATTATGAATATATTTTAATATCACCAATAAATGTGGTATTATAATCCAACTCAAACTCATTATTTTACACATTTATTATTATAACTCCTCAACTGATAAAATCAAGTTGTCATCAATGTAACTAACACTGATAGAGGATATTTTTGTTAATTCAACACTAATACAATGAAATAATTCCTTAACCAAACAACTGATTGGATTAAATAACTACTATCCAACATTTATGTTATATATTGTTGAACACTAGATAAAATTACATATTATTCTAATACTCTATTTAATTTTGTCTTTTATCTATTTGTATTGTATTAGACTGAATTACTATATCTAGTCCATTTATTTCTAATACGGCAACCAAATAAGCCTATTGTTGTGATCGTGCAGCAATTATGGTGAATAGTAAGGAATCAAATAATTAAGAAAGCAGGAGAAAATAACACACAAAGATTTACGTGGTTCGGCAATGTGCCTACATCCACGAGAGCGAGCGGTTGTTCTTTTTCTTATTGAAGTAGGGTTACATCTTAAGTATTTATATAACCCTAATATGGACGTATTTACAAAAATACCCCTGTACCGTACCGCGGGGGCGTTACCCCCGCACCCCCAACTTATCAGCGTCCCTTATATATAAATCCCGCAAGGCAGATGCCGTCACGGGCTCCACCCGCTCCGGCATCTGCCTCCTTGCCATTATGCACATAACAAAAATATGAGCCACACATACTCTAACAATCTCCACCTTGGCAAATATTCACCCCTTAGAAGAAAAAAAAAGAGGACATGTATTCGGGAACTCCACCGGGGACACTGAGTTGAGGCATCTCCCATCTAGCAACTAGAGACATTAATCAAGTCCAAGCAGTGCTTGAACTTGTCTGTAGTAACAGGCTTTGTCAACATGTCTGCAGCATTCTCAGAAGTGTGAACTTTCTCAAGTAATAGTTCACCAGAAGAAACCAGTTCCCTGATCTTATGAAACCTCACATCTATATGTTTGGTCCTCGCATGATACACCTGGTTCTTTGCCAAATAAATGGCACTCTGACTGTCACAATGCAATTGAACTCCACCTTGCTGGGCACCCAGCTCCTTGACTAAACCTGTAAGCCACAAAGCCTCTTTGGCAGCCTCAGCTACTGCCATATACTCTGACTCAGTAGTAGATAGTGCAATTATAGGCTGTACCATGGACTTCCAACAAATAGGTCCTCCCACAAGAGTAAACACATAACTTGTGGTAGACCTCCTGTCATCCAAGTCTCCTGCATAGTCTGCATCCACATATCCCATAACTGAAGGGTCACTCTGTTGTCTGCTAAACTTGATGCCATAGTCTGTAGTGCCCCTCAAGTATCTGAAAATCCACTTGACTGCATCCCAATGCTGTCGACCAGGATTTGAAAGAAACTTGCTAACCACGCTGACAGGTTGTGCCAAATCTGGTCTTGTACAAACCATAGCATACATCAAACACCCCACTGCACTAGCATATGGGACCTTTGACATGTCATGAACTTCATCATCTGTCTTCGGGCACTGAGCGGTAGACAATCTGAAATGATTCGCCAAAGGTGTACTTACTGATTTTGCATAACTCATGCTGAACCTGTCCAACACCTTCTCAACATAGCTATGCTGAGATAGCCATAATCTCCTGGAAGCTCTGTCCCTGCGAATCTCCATCCCAAGAATCTTCTTGGCCGCACCCAAATCCTTCATGTCAAATTCTCTACTCAACAAAGTCTTCAACTTGTTGACCTCACTCATACTCTTGGCAGCAATCAACATATCATCCACATAAAGTAACAGAAAAATAAATGAATCATCATCAAGCCTTTTTACATAGACACAACAATCATACTCACACCTTTTGTAGCCAATTCGGATCATGTAAGAGTCAAATCGTTTGTACCACTGCCTCGGAGACTGCTTCAGCCCATAAAGTGATTTCTTCAAATTACAGACCAAATGTTCCTCTCCAGGGAGACTGAACCCTTCTGGCTGTACCATGTAAATCCGTTCCTCCAAGTCGCCATGAAGGAAAGCTGTCTTTACATCCATCTGCTCCAACTGCATATCTGAATGTGCTACTAGTGCCAACACTGTCCTGATGGAAGTGTGTCTGACCACGGGGGAGAAGATCTCATCATAGTCAACCCCTTTTCTCTGTGAGTAACCCTTTGCTACTAGACGAGCCTTGAATTTTTCTCCCTCATTTTCTGATACTGCTTCTTTCTTCTTATACACCCATTTGCACCCTATTGCTCTCTTCCCCTCGGGAAGTTCCACCAACTCCCACGTCTGGTTCTTATGCAGAGACTCCATCTCCTCCACCATAGCACCCATCCATCTACTTTTCTCTTGGCTTTGTACTGCCTCCTGAAAAGTTGTAGGATCCCCGCTACTAGTAATAAGCGCATAAGAAACGAAATCTTCAAAACCATACCTGGTAGGTGGCTTGATATTGCGTTTGGGCCTGTCTGTGGCTATACTATGATGTTGTTGATCACCTGAGATAGAACGCTCTACATGCTGAGCATCCTCTTCTCTACCATGATTCTCTAGCTCCACCTGCACCACGTGGTCATTAGTGCTACAGTTTTCTGGTACTTGTTTCTCTTCTTCCTGAGTACGCTGCAACATGGCTTTTTCATCAAAAACCACATCTCTACTGATCACCGTCTTGTTTGCCTTCGGATCCCAGAGCTTGAAGCCTTTCACTCCTTTATGATATCCCAGAAAGATACACTGTCTAGACTTCGCATCAAGCTTCGACCTCTCCTCACTAGAAACATGTACATAGGCTGGACATCTAAACACTCTCAAACCAGAGTAGTCTACCTCACTGCCTGTCCACACCTCCTCTGATACTTTCCCATCTAGTGCTGCCCTCGGTGATCTGTTAATCAAGAAACATGCCATATTCATTGCCTCTGCCCAGAAATTCTTTGCAAGCCCTGCA
The DNA here is from genome assembly GCA_963454935.2 of Ilex paraguariensis. Lineage (NCBI taxonomy): Eukaryota > Viridiplantae > Streptophyta > Magnoliopsida > Aquifoliales > Aquifoliaceae > Ilex > Ilex paraguariensis. The sequence goes on along the minus strand of CAUOFW020003163.1, from coordinate 33,624 downwards.
TTCAACCTGAGACACCGAGCTTTCTCGGCTATCGTTCTGTTCATCCTTTCCGCTACACCATTTTGTTGTGGTGTCTTGCGGACTGTGAAGTGTCTCTTGATCCCATGTTGCTCACACAACTCCTGGAACTTTGAATCTGTGTACTCAGTACCATTATCTGACCTGAGGCATTTAATCTTCCTCCCTGTCTGGTTCTCTACTTCAGCTTTCCACAGCTTGAACTTGGCAAACGCTTCTGACTTGTGCCGCATGAAGTACACCCAGACCTTTCGTGAGTAATCATCAATGAAACTCACGAAATACATGTATCCTCCCCGTGATAGTACGCTGACTGGTCCCCAAACATCTGTATGGACATAGTCGAGAACCCCCTCTGTCTTGTGTGTGGCTGTCTTGAACTGCACCCTATTCTGTTTTCCAAGAACACAATATTTGCAAAAATTGAGCTTGCATGTCTTGACACCCTTCAATAGATTTTTCTTATGAAGCTCTATCATCCCACGCTCACTCATATGACCCAGCCGCATATGCCACAAGACTGTATTATCTGATTCAGACTCTACAACAGCAACTCCACCTACAATTGTAGTACCCAGCAGTCTGTAAATATTTCCTACTACTTTCTGTCCCTTCATCACTGTCAGCATGCCTTTACTTACTTTCATTACTCCACTTATAGATTTGTAACTATAACCATTACAATCCAAAGTGCCCAATGAAATCAAATTCTTCCTTAGATCCGGTACATGTCTAACATCACACAACGTTCTAACCATACCATCAAACATTTTAATTCTAATATTTCCTATTCCAACAACTTTGCAAGATGCATCATTACCCATCAGAACAGAACCAGAATTTACTGACCTGTAGGTGTCAAACCAATCTTTGTTGGGTGTCATGTGATAGGAACATGCTGAATCCATAATCCAAGAATCTGTTAAACGATCTGAACTAGATAAAACAGAAAGCATATCTCCGTCACCACTCTCTGAATCTTCTTCTTCCACTACGTTTGCAGACTTTGATGCACCCTCTTTGTTCTCTGAATCCCCTTTCTTTTTCTCTGGACAGTCCCGTTTAAAGTGCCCCTTTTTCCCGCACTTGTAACACGAGACAGAGACGTCCTTCTTCTTCTTCCTCGACTTGGACCGGGCTTTATTGTTACCCGATCCATTCCGAGATTTGCTTCTTCCACGTTCCTGGTTACCTTTCACCACAAGCCCTTCACCTTGTGAAGCCTCATCACTGGCTTTCTTCCGCTGATGAAAACCTAACAGAGCACCTGTGACATCCTCCAATTCGAGGGTTTCTTTCCCCCACATCAGAGTCGTAACCAAATTCTCGTACGTAGGAGACGCCGGTAAGGAATTCAGCAACATCAGCGCCTTGTCTTCGTCTTCGAACTTCACATCAACTCGCTTCAGATCGCTGATGATCTGATTGAACACGTTGATGTGTTGGGTCAAATCCGAGCCCTCTGACATCTTAAGACCATATAGTTTCTGCTTAAGATAGAGCTTGTTCGTCAACGACTTGGACATATACCGACTTTCCAGTTTCAACCAAACTTCCGCCGGTGATTCCTCATCCATGACGTGATACATCACTTCATCAGCCAGACAAAGCCTAATAGTCGCCACAGCCTTCGCTTCCAATTCTTTCCAATCCATGTCGTCCATTCCTGCCGGTTGTTTTCCGTATAATGCCTTCACCATGCCCTGCTGCACTAACTGGTCCTTCACCCTCCTCTGCCATAATCCGAAATTCCCAGTTCCGTCGAACTTCATGATGTCGAATTTTGTAGAGGAAATCCCAGACATCGTAGTCTTGCTCTGATACCAATTGTTGTGATCGTGCAGCAATTATGGTGAATAGTAAGGAATCAAACAATTAAGAAAGCAGGAGAAAATAACACACAAAGATTTACGTGGTTCGGCAATGTGCCTACATCCACGAGAGCGAGCGGCTGTTCTTTTTCTTATTGAAGTAGGGTTACATCTTAAGTATTTATATAACCCTAATATGGACGTATTTACAAAAATACCCCTGTACCGTACCGCGGGGGCGTTGCCCCCGCACCCCCAACTTATCAGCGTCCCCTATATATAAATCCCGCAAGGCAGATGCCGTCGCGGGCTCCGTTCCGCTATGTTACGCTTCGCTCCACTCCGCCCGCTCCGGCATCTGCCTCGTTGCCATTATGCACATAGCAAAATATGAGCCACACATACTCTAACACCCTATATATTGCATCATGTTACTCATTAACTCGATCTTTTTATTGGGATGATGTACCATCCGAATTGAAAAACTAAGAGTGCACCACCGGGTGGCATTTAGATTAAATTGATAAAATAATATTTATTCTAGTTTAATAATTAGTAATTCTGGTAATGATATTTAAATTTAAAAATAGACTTTATTTGTTAATTTAATGATGTAATTTAATTAAAATCATTTGATAAAAAATAAGTTTTAATATTTAATAGAATTTATAATTAATCTAAAGATTATATTGAATGAGGTTAATAAATAAGATGAAAATTTTAAATTAAAATAATATTACTCCACTTCGGGTCAGGCCCAATCCTTGGGGTCTGGGATGCCCTACCTATAAAGTGTCTCTCGTCAGTCCTGCGCGCTCCTTCCATCGATTTCAGTCAACAAATAAGAGGATTCCAAGAATAAGATATGCCTATTTACCAATTTTAATCGTTTCATCATGAGTGGACGGATGACTCACTCTCACTCTCACTCTCCCTGTCACTCTCAGAAACAATCCCCTCTTTCAGCGTCGTTACATGGATCACTTGAAACTCTTCAATGAGTTAAGGTACCATGTAAATGCCAAGAAAAATGCATTCTACTCATTTCTTCGAACAAGCTCTAGCTCAACAGACGTCTCCAACTCCGGCGAACAACCTCCTCCAGCTGCAGCGACATCTCCATCTCCGGCCAACACTTTTATTTCCGGCGAATACCTCTATCTCCGGCGAAGCAGTAAGCTCCCTTTTCTCCGCAAAATTTTTCATTTATTTTTAGATCTAGGATGATGCTGTTCAGATCTCGGTGGTGGGGTTGGGTGGTGAGATTTGAGGTTGGGTGGTGGTTTTGGGTGGTCAGTGGGGTTGGGTGGTGAATTATTGGTATAATACAAAACATGTTTTTTTATTTTTGTTTTCACAATTTATATTAATGTGTTATATTTTTAATTTTTATCACAGAAAAACAAAAACTAGTTTTTTTTTAATAAAAAAACATAAAAACGAAAACGTTAACAAATCCACCCTAAAAAATCACCATAAAAAATTGTACAGTTTAGAACTTTTTTTTCCCCTCTTTTTCGTTACAAGTTACAGTAGATGTAATCAAGAAATATGAACCCCAATATCAGCGGAAGATTAGTCTGCATAGAACTTCAATTTCAACCTAGAGTTGTGTAACCGAGTTTAAAAATTCATGCATTGAAGTACCAATCAGGTTGAATTCGATATAATTCTTGTCTTTTGACTGTTTGTTTTGGACTCTTTGTGTAGAGAGGGAGAGAGAACCTGAAAGCATCGTCCATCAACTTTTTTTTTTTTTTATCTCTATCTTTCTTTTTTCATGTCCCGTAATTTATATATTACTAGAGTAACTCGTGACATCACGGTGCAATGCAGAGGTGGATTTAAAGTGGGGGCAGCTGCCCCTACTGGAATTTTTAAAGTATTTGGGGAGTTAGGTGATATTTTAGAATATGTTAAAAGTTGCCCCACTAGAATTTTAAAATGTTTGGGGAGTAAGATAAAATGTTTGAAATTTTAAAATATGTTAGAAGGTTCCCCCACTGAAAATATTTTAAACTCAAGACTAGTCATGTATTTTCACAAACATGTGGGGTTCTTTAGTCTTAGCAACAACAAAAAGTACTTCTACTTCTACTTTTCAGAGATCACAGCTAAGAACTTCACTCCTACAATTCTAGAATTGGTCTCCCTATATATATATTTGTTGTGCTATTTTTGTATGTTAAATTAATATAGAGAATTGCAAGTTGTTAAATTTAATGACATTGTTATATTTAGAATTCACATGTTGTGGACTATTTTTTGGATTAAACCATTTGGTTCGATGGGCTTGAGGAATCTGATTGTGAGAAATTATGATGTTTATATGTCTAAGTTTGATTTACTAGACTTGTATTTATGTTAAAAATTGTTTGATTTCCTAAACTATTTTGATTGATTGGGATTGAATAATAAATTATTTTTGATAAATACTTCTCAATAAGGTACATAGTAAAAAGTCGAGAGATCAATAGATGAATGATTACTTGGCTACATATGTTGAGAAAGAATTTTCAAATATCATTTGTGAAAACTTGTTGAAACGATTATGAAGATTTTCAAGAATTTGGATTTTTTCATGTGTTGAATCAATTCATTATTGGACACTATTTTTTTGATACAAAAGTATTTTTTTGGTACAATTTTATAGTGGACTTTTTTTGTGAACTCTTTTTGTATATTACTTGTATATGTCATTTCGATGAAACTATACTTTTGTAAAATAGTATTAACACTCCGAGTTTGAGCATTCATATATTGAAAGTTGCCCCCATTAGAGTTGAAGTTTGGCTCCGCCCCTGGCGCAATGTGAATAGTTTTGAGTGGATGTTGGTTGACGATGAGTTTATTTGAGACTGTCGGACTTCAACCCTTTTTTATATTATAGATTACGTTATTTGTTGTTCCTTTTCTACCTTTTTTATACTAATTTTTTTTCTAGATTATTAATTTGACTTGAATTTGTGACCAACCTAGTGAAGTGAAACATTTTGGTTTTAGATAAATTGGAATTGAAATATAAGAACACTTTCATTAGATGACATGGTTTTTTTAAAGCGTTTGGTGATAATGAAGCAAATAGATGTAATAGAAGACAGTTTGCTGTCACAACTTGCCATGCCATCTAAGTTTCAGGTTTGATTTGTTTTGATTAGTGGTGTTTTTTGTTACTATGTTTTTTTTTTTAAATTTTTAGTATTGTGTATGCTGTTATTTTGGTTTGTTGAGTTTTGTTTTAAGTAGATTGAGGATTTTGGATTAATATACAAATTGTGTAGTTGAATCTTTTTGAGTTTATTTTTAGTTGATTGAAAAGGGAGGTTTTGGGCTAGTTTGAAGCTGGAGCAGATTTTAGTTAGCTTTGGTTATCATACTTTGGGATTTATTTTCTGGGTTTCATGACTATGGCATGACATTTAGATTTTGTAATTGTTTATTTTCTTATCATGTGGATTTTGGAGTTTTGTATTTTTTGCGATGTTTGAACATGTGATCCTTTCAAACTATTAGGTAAGAGCAATGATGTATGGTCGTAGAGTTTCAGTCAATGTCTTTGGAAGTCAAGAGAACTCTCAAGCATTCTATAGGAGCAGAGGACCATCGACTATTACAATTCCTTTTAGAAAGTGCAAAGGTTTGGTCCAGGTGTCACCTGCAGCTAACCAGAAGATGAATTATTTAGTTGGGTCCCAAAATATTGTAGCACTCTCCATCATGGTACTTGAGACTTAAACTATCATTCTCTGCTATCGTACATTCGTATAATGGTGTTAAAGATTTATCAGCTTTTAATTTTGGGAGATTTCAGAATAGGAACATATTCATGGATGTTTTTTGGCTTTAGGTTCAAGTTCAACCTTAAAATCAACTCTTAACCAAAATATCCTTAATGAAGTAGTTTATTAAAAAATCTCGACCGTTATCTTATTTTTATATTTATTATCACTTTAATCAACACCACCACCATCACCACTGCCCACCACTAGCCACCACCACCACTACTACCACTCATCACCACCCACCACCACCACTGCACAACCATCGCCGTCATCGTTGCCATGCACCACAACCACCTAAAACCTACCCCAACCACCACCACCACCACTACTGGCGCCTCCATCCACCACCACCATCGTTGCCCCTACAAATAGTGAACTAAAGAGTGAAATCTTGTTTGGGGGTGTGAAAGATAGAGGGTGGTGGTGGACTTGGCACTGGCAGGTGACGTGAAAGACTAAAGGCACACTCAGGATAGTGAAAGATAGAGGTAGAGATTGTCTTTAGTTCACTAGTTTTGTAGTTCACTGTCTTTCGCTCCACTCCGCTACGCTCCGCCCGCTCCAGCATCTGCCTCGTTGCCATTATGCACATAGCAAAATATGAGCCACACATACTCTAACACCTATATATCCCACCATTTACATAGACTTCTTAGTGGGGACTGATTAGGTGATGATACTGTTGAATAGTTTGCACTTAAGCCAATTTGAAAATCTTCTTGTGAACTTGAAAACTGAGTTTTGCATTCCACTAAGCTACTTAGAATCTATGTATTGAAGTTTTTGTTGCCATACTATATACACAGATAATGTTGAATTATATTGCAAAATTGGCGTTCCTTTTGTAATGGGAACTACTGGTGGAGATAGAAATCGGCTTTATAAGACAGTGGAAAGCTCAAAGATTTATGCCGTGATCTCTCCCCAAATGGGTTGCATTATCTCTGTGATGCTATTATTTTGTACTTGATGTTTTAGTAAAACCTTACTTCACTGGCTTCATTTAGCTAGTGGCATTTCTTGCAACCATGGAAAATATGGCGGAACAGTTTCCGGGAGTTTTCTCTGGGTACACGCTACAGGTACTTCCGCTTTCTGCTTCCTCTTAATTCGGTGGTCAAATGTTCATGGTCACTTTCTTGATTTTATTGTTTTTAAGTGAACCTAGAGACCTTAATCTTATTCTAGAGATCCTTAATCTTATGGTTAATCCTTAACCTTAATATGTCAGTCTGAGCCGAAAAAAAAAAACTTAAAGATGTAAGAAGGTACAACCAAGAGATTTATGTGGCTTGAAATCAAGGGTTATATGATATTTTGTAATATTTTTTATAATATTGTGTTATTTTGAATATTACAAAATAAAATGGGAAATGATTATAAAGTATCAGTGAGTCAACATATTGAGCCCCAATCCAGTGGGCCAACCCACCGCCAATTTTTGTCTCTGAAATACATTTGACCACCATGCAGATCATCCACCACTACACTGCCTTCTCCAGTCACCATAAACCTCCCTAACCCAAAAGCCTAAACTATGTAAAAAATTTTCTAATTTAGATGCTACCTTCAATTCACCCCTCCTCCCTATGATCACTCTATCAAGAACCCTTCAAGAACACACCGCCACAACACACTCTCTTTGTGAAAATTATGATCCCTACTACAGAAAAATGAGTGAATTCAATACCTGGAACCATGACCATCTCTGATTTTTAGGTATGGAACAATGCTTACCTTTGGCAATGGTGAATCCAAAGACTTGGCCATGGTAAGGACTTCTTGGCCTCTTGTGGGACCTGTTTTTGTTCCTGTGAGACCTGTTTTTGTTAATCAATGTGTCTGGTGCCCTTGACTCTGTTTCAAGTGAACCGACTAACTGTCATTTGAAGGGCTCTAGCTTGGTTGTGGGAGTTGGTTATGGGAGATTGAAGGGTTTTGGGGTGGGGGAGGGGGTCCTAATTGGGGAAAGAGTGTCGGGAGTCATGGGGTCGTGGGGATTGTTTGGCAACAAGTTTAGGAATGTTTGACACCATGGTTTTTGTTTTGTCTTGGAACACATTTAGGTTTGTTTGGCAAACTAAGCTGGAAGAATTTTGGTGTTTTTGATCTAAACTAGCCCATGGCTCGGTCATGTGTGGGCCCTGTGAAGGCTTTCTGTAACAAAATTTTATCCAAATTGAGTGGAAGAACTTGATTGAAAAACATGGAAAACTTGGAGGATTTGATTGTTGCAATTGAAAAAAAAAACTTACTTTAAAAAATTTCCATTTAATTGTTTGTGATTAGTTATAATTTAGATTAAAGACCGAATATTTAGCAATTATATAGGCTATTTATCATTTGAGATATGTTACTGCCACCATCTGTTAGCCTGAGTTAGGCCAAGATAGATATGGTTAAATGTGGAGTGTTGTATTTGAGCATTAATTATGTTTCTTTCATTCTTAACTTGGTGTACTTAATTCATCGGCTTGATATTCTTATCCTTCTTACTCATTCTATACATCTATGCATCCTTTCTTTCCAATATTCACCACAAACGTGATGTAAGAAAAATTCTTCTTTTGGTGTCAAATTTTGCGATTACTAGCTTGTGACATCTTAGTTATTTACTGGCTTGAAGCTCTGATATTTTAGCTTCTCATTCTTCATGTTGTCTAAAACATATTAAACGCATTAGGTTAAGGATGACTTTCCTTTTTTCCTGATATTTTGCTGATATGTCATAGTGAAATCTGATGTTTTACTAAGGTGATGGAGTCACATCAAGCTGGCAAACTGGACACATCTGGAACTGCCAAGGATGTCATTTCATGCTTTCAGAAATTGGGGGCCTCGTTTGAAGTAGATCAGGTGTGTTTAGGACATGATAGTACATAGTAGTATCGGATTTTCTCTCCATTTCTCAATAATGACTTATGAATCATCAATGAAATACTTAATATTTATTTGGGTAAATGGATTTTGACGCTGTTTATATGCTTGAAAGGCTTCGGTTTGTCAATCTTTGTTGAAATATCCTAATAATAATTTGGGTAAATATCAATGACATCTTTCGTAGATTGATATAATTACAGAGACGATCCCTTGATTTTTGAAAATAAACTAACATTCCCCTGTCAGAAATTGTCAGACAATGCAGAAAATGGGCAATGTCTTTCTACAAATTTGTCCCTAATGAAAAGTGACATTTTACATTTCTATTCTCCATTTTAAATATGTGTTGTGCGTGTGTATTTCGTCGGTCAATGTCTCCTCTCTCGTAGCCAAAACTTCAGCCCAACCCACCACCGGCGATACACCTGTAAACACATGCACAGGTTTAGTGTTGCCTCGAAGAGAGAAAGACGATGATTTCCAAGCTTTGAGTTCTTGCAGTGTTGATGAATCTGTGACAAGCTCCACTTGCAACAAGCCCCCAAACTCTATCTCTACTCTCACATACTATATGTCATATAAAAACAGAAGCAACAAAATTGAAGAATGATTGTGTTGGGGCCATGTGCGATGGTGATGGGTGGGACTGTTGGTGACCGGTGGTGGGAGGTATTACTGAGTTCTCTGTATGTAGGTTGGGGGGAACTTGGGTTCTGCCTGGGAGGGGAAGGTTCGAGGTATAGGCGTCCAGGGATGGGGGTGGGGGGGTTGTGTGTGTCTCTGGTCTTGCTCAGTTGTCTGGGGTGCTGGTATTTGCGATTATGTACAGCTGAAATTGCAGGCAATTGGGTGCAATTGAAGTTTTGTTGAAGGTTGTGGTTTTACTTGGATGAACTGATCCTTTTTACTTGAGGAAAAGGGTGGGCGAGGTGTTTGCTAACTGTTTTGTTCTGGATGTTGCAAGTGTGGGTGCCATCATACAGTCTGTATTCAGCTACCCTGTTACTAGACACAACACTTGCCTTCTTCATTTGATTTGTTTCCAAGAAACATTTTTCTGTGACAAATCCAAAAATTCATTCCTCCTGTAAAATTGAAACAAAACATTAAGCAACCGGAAACTTGAAGAAAATACCAATTGACATCACATAAGTCCCAAATATCAATCCTAGACAATTCACTGCAGGTGATGAATCTATGGTGGAGTCCCTTCTTACATGCTGCACGGGCTTTTCTGGCCAATCTCATCTATTTAAGGCCTTTAGAACCGTCTCTCTCAGCCAATGCTGTGCTGGTTCTTCTGCTTCTTGCTCTAATTCTATTCTACACTCCTTATCTTCCAATCTCAAGTCACTTCCACAGGTTGAACAATGTCATGCCCACATCATCTCTTTGGGTCATGATTAACACCCTATTGGTTTTCCAAACCAGTCACCTTCTACTCATCCCTCAATTTCCTTAGTGATGCCCATGTTGGAACTAATGACTCAAATATATTGCAGTCTTTAGAAATGGGCTTCATATGGAGACTCTCTCAGCCTCTAAACATATGGTAAGGGGACTAGACCTAATAACTTAACCTTACTGTCTGCATTTGAAGCTTTGGTCAAGCATTGAATCAAGATTTTGGTGGATTCATAAATATATTGATGGAAACTATCTTGAGTGGTGCTTGTTTGTGCAAAATGCACTGGTCTCTATATATGGGAAGTGTGGTGTCCGTGGGAAACGAGTTACTTTTTAGCTTCTTTCTGGGCCTTAGTTACTAAGGAGTTTCAAGGAACTCCTCTATTTTGTTTTTTTGCAATGTGGAATGCTTCCTGCTATTTTTAGTTTGGTTTCCATGACTTCTGATTTATTATGCTTTTGGTTGTACAGCTTGTCCACTTTTATTGTATCCTTCTTGTTGGGATTTCTCACGATTTGAATCCACTAACAAACACACACAATCGAAGAACAAATCAAGAATATAAAGCAATAAGAAACAAGAAAGAACAAGACACAGATTTTACGTGGTTCGGCAATTTGCCTACGTCCACGAAGCTGCAGGGATTTCACTATTGAGAGAGTTGAATACAGAGAGCAGTTGTACATCCACGATTTTAACCCTAATCACCAAAACAACAGGGTTTATATGTCATACGCACTGGGCTGTATAACGGGCCTAGATAGTTTAGCATGATAGGTGTGTTATGGCATACTTTGTTGTGAGTAGTGTTCATCGCTTCTAGACCTTAAAGCAAGTTATAGGATCCTAGTAACTCATGTAATTTAAGTTTTTTTGTTGGTAATCATGTAATGTAAGTTGGCATGTACAGACTTATCCTTTTGGGGGGGTAAAACCTTTTTGTTGTCTCTTTCCTTCCTCTTTGCATAAGCTGTATGGCAAAAATCAAATCAAAACTGTTAGGTATGTTCCTTGATCCTTTATTTAACATTTCATCAGGTAAAAAAAATACGAGATCCCAAGCAACAAATTGAGATGGTTGGTGTCCCGAAAGAGTACCTATCTGGTCATGCATTCCACATGTATCACCTGGAGTCACCTGATAAAATGTAATTTACGAACCATTGCTTTTGTGCTTCTCTGTTTGTCTTCCTAGTAAGCATCACTAATTATGTTAGATGTGTTTCCTTTTTTCAGAGTTTCTTTTGAGTTTCGGCATAACATCCGTGGTAGATCAATCCCTGCGGAGGGTACACTTGATGCTGCAATTTTCCTTGCTAAGAAGGTGATAATGCTTGCTTCCTCAAAATGCATCGCTCGAGTAATACTTTTTCACATAATTTAACCATTATTTTGGTTACAACTTTTATATACTCGTCTTTTTGCCCTTTGCAACGTTACATTTGTCAACTATAATCCACCAAATATATCAATGGTATATAATAGCCTTTTGGCAACCAATTAAAACTATTAAGAGTATTAAAGAAAATATAACAAAACATGTATAAAAACTGCTGTTATTATCAAATGCTCCGAGTTTCTCTCGCTGTTAATTTCTGTTACTTGACTGAATTTGGAAATGTTGTGTAAGCTCAGGTTCAATCAAAGGCGGACAAATTCATCTACAACATGATAGATGTTGTGCGGGAGGGCGCCATGAGATGAAAGTGGTGTTCAACTTGCTCTGGAGACATAATAGTTTATGTGAGCAGTAGTCAAAAGGCAACTTCAGATTGATTTTTGTATGATGCACTCTTTCTTTTTCGTTGTTAACAACTTTGGATTGCTTGGTCAAAACTCGGGAAAGTTTTTTCTTAACAAATAGATTGCTTGTGCTCATTAGCTTCTACATCCAATCCCTTCTTTCAGCATCGTTACCTGTATCACTTGAAACTCTTCAATGGATTAAGAAATTGTACAGTTTAGAACAACTTTTTTTCCCCTCTTTTTCTGTCCAAGTTACAGTAGATGTAATCAAGAAATATGAACCCCAATATCAGCCAAAGATTAGTCTGCAGAGAACTTCAATTTCAACCTAGAGTTGTGTAACCGAGTTTAAAAATTCATGCGTTGTAGTGCCAAGAGTGAGTTTAGGTTGAATTCGTTTGATATAATATTTGTCTTTTGATTGTTTGTTTCGGACACTTTGTGTAGAGAGGGAGAGAGAGAACTTGAAAGCATCGTCGATCAACGGAAGAAGGGACGAGGTTGGGCCACCATGAGTTTACAGCATTCTTCAACAATTTTATGGGTATTTTTTTTTAAACAAATTCTCAGTTTCGTCTTCTGATTAGACAGTCATTCCACAATCCCCTTTTCCTTTTTTTTTTTTTTTTTTTTTTAATCTTTATCTTTATCTTTCTTTTTTTTCATGTCCAGTGGTGGCCCAATACAAATTGAGGCCTAAAACAAGAATTTTACATGAAATTTTATTTAATATTTTAGGAAGATAATAATTTTTTTAAAAAGTATTAGACATTTTATAAAAAGTTGCGGTATATTTTGTTTTTAGGAGTTTTGAGATCGGACGGGATCAAACAATAAATTGGGTGCAATTGTAAAATCAAAATGATACACATTAATAAATTGAACAAAAACTTAAAGTGACAACAAGAAAGTTAGAGTTAATGATAAAGAATCAAAGTAAGACAATGACAGTGGAAGGGAGCGAAAGAGCGAAAGAGTTGAAGAGAGGTTGAGAGTCAAGTAAAAAATAATGAAAAAAATCGAAAAGGATTGTAACTTTTAAAACTAGAAGTCATTATTTTTATATATTTTTTTAGACTGATTTGTCATATTTTAGGACTTTTTGTAAGGTTTATGTAGAGTTGTGAAATTGTTACATTTTAAAAATTTTTATAAGGCTTTATATAGACTTATGAAATATATTGGGCTTTTAACTTTGTCCATGCAAAAGGATCTTATAACATGAAGTTGAACTAAAACTGAAAATTAAATTGGGGCCATAAATTTTTGGGACTCTAAGCAATTATTTTAATGGTTGGGCCCTAGGGCTAGTCGTGATGTCACTCCTTCCATCCAAAGGATCGAAGTGTTTGTGCATCTCACAATAATTATAATCTCTACTCGTCCCTCACCGTCGGGTCTTTGCTCATGAAATCGATTAAATAAGACAAATTGATTACTGAATGATACGCAAGGATTAAATGTAATATATGTGTTATTCTATATTTTATGCATTTTTAAAATTTTTCAAATTATGTGTAGACCGTTATAAAGTACTGTCATAGTAAAGATGTTCAATGTTACAACGTGATGCCATTTAATTTTTTTATTTATAGTAATTTAGGCATCTAAGATATATTAAACATTACATATATATTATTTAATACACATGTTATCTGCATATAACTGTTCAATAGTATAATTCATAGGAATTGTAATTATATAGATCATCTTGACTAACTACACATTTTTTAGCAAACAAATCTGCACATCTGTTTATCTTTCTTATCTCTTGCTTGATCCACACTTTTTGGGATACAATCTATTATTTCATTACTGTTTTTATGTTCTTTTTATTTGTTTTGTATGTTGTTCATAAAAATTGTGGTATTACATGATCGATTATCAGTATACATTTGTAATTTCTTGTTATTGAATTATTTTACTATTTTTTTTTATGATTCTTAACTTGTGTATGTATTCAACGTTCACCTACTAATTTATTGTGTTTTATTTTTCCCGATAATAAATTTATTGAATTTTTTTTTGATATTAATTACTTTTTATTGTGGGTCCTTTATGAAAATAAATAATTTAAATAGTTGGTATTTTTATATTTAAATTGGAACAAAATCAAGTTTGAGAAAAATAGAAAATGTGTTTGATTTTTTTTTTTATAGAAGAGATATGCTTATTATATTTTTTTATCCAAGTGTAACCCTTTTTCTCCGTCATTTGAAATGTGTATGTGTGAAGTGGACTATACTTTTCAATCTAAATTTTAAATTTTATTTTGTTTACTTAATTTTTCAGGTAAGGGTGTTCAAATTTTTTCATATATCTTTTAGGGTATAAATTGATATTTTTAAATTTTGAGAGTATAAATTAAGATTTGATGAAACTTTCTGAGTGCAAGTTGAGATCATCCCTACATGTTAATTTGTGCACAAAAATCCTAAAATTCTTAGTGCATCCTCCTTCTCCGAGTCTCGGAGACTCTCGCCACTTTCATCTTCTTCTTCTCAGTCGATTGATCCCTAGCGCCTCCTCCTCGTCGAGTCTTAGAGACTCTCGCCTCTCTCGCTCTGTCTCATGTCCCGGTTTGTGCATAAATATATTTGTTTTTTGTAGTAGAATTGGTGTTGCAGATTGCAGCAAAATAATGTAACACTAAGTTAACTGTGCCAATATTATCACGTGGAATAATGGTCTACTTATAGATAAACAAATTAATAAATGGATCTTATTAAAACTCATAATTATCTAGTCATCTCAACACATCCTTTAAAGTAATGGTTAAAACACAAATGTCAAATAAATATAATCACAAGTTATCAATCCCATCCATGGTTGGAGGGAGGTAGGGGCCACGAAGGGCACGTGCTTCCCTTCAATTTTTTTTTTATTAATTAGATATATGTATTATATATTTATACATATATATTATGTGCCCCCCTCATTTAAATTAGTCCAATTAATTTAAAACAAAAAAAATTGAATTCACTATTATCTATTCAAATTTATTAAAAAATTAAATATTTGATCTATCACAATCCACCCAAACCTATTAAAAAACAAAACTTTTAGCCCAATATTAAAAACAAAATTTTTGGCCTCTCTGTATCACCCACTTCAGCTGCCCACTACCCAACCACAAGAAAAAGAGAAGAAACTGAAAAAAGCTCAACACACGAGAAGCTCAGTTTCTTGAGTTTTTTTGTCCTTCCTTGCACCAACCTATAAAATTATTTTATAAATTATATTTATCCCCTAATTTTTGAAAATTTTAATAATGGTTCTAGTCTTTTTTTTTTAATAAATTAGTGGACCACTAACCCTCTAAAATAAATATGTTATTTTTGGATTGAGTCAATGTTTTATTTGTATATTGACGAAAATACAATATTTCTCTTTATCTAACACAATATTCGTTACTTTTTAAGAATGATTTTTAGTTTTCATTTAATATTTTTTTTTTAGTAATAGTAGTCTATAACCTAATAAAATACGAAAATTAATTTACATTTAATTCATATACACAAAATTTTAGAGATTTTAAAAAATTTTATATTTTATTGCAATATATATTTTATTGTGTCTTTTTGTTAAGATTTTGTTTCGACTAAATAAAAATTGAATTTAGTATTTCACAATAATTTAGTGTTGATTCTTACTTTTTTTTTTTATTCTTGAACTGAATTTTTTTGTATTAATTTTGGCTTAATATTTTTTTATATCAATTATATTTTGCCTCTATCATAGATATTCATAGCTCCTCCCCTGACAATTTACATTTTTTTTTTTGGAAATTTTTATGTTAAATGGACTTCATGTATCAAGTATAATATAATAAATATAAATATGTTATATAGTGTGATTGGTTAGAAAGAAAAAAATTAGAGTGCATAATTAAAGTGTCCATTCTGAATAAAATTTCTGGCTCCGCCTCTGATCCCATCAGTTAAACTTGAGTTTTATACTATCAAAAAAACTCAAATTTAGAATGCGTAAATTTACGTCTAGTTACTTCCTCGACCACTAAACCGACTCGTGTAGGTAGGGTTTACTATGCGATATTGTTTATCCATAAAGCTGTTTTTTTTTTTAAGCTGATGAAAGTTTGCACCCTCTTTTACAAAAGATCAGCACAGCCACTTTCTATCCTCTAACCAGAAGTCCATTAATGGTGGACATACAGCTCATGCCAACGTTACCTTCACCTTTTCCTGAAAATCTCTAGTTGCCTACGGCTGAATTGATGTATCATAAAATGCAGCCAACCCAAAATTTGGACAGAAGAAGAGGACCCAGTATCTGAAGGATGAAGTTTCTATCTAAAGCAATTTAATTTAGCTTTAATTTACAAAGCAACAAATCAGACCAGAAAGCAAGTACGTTAAAGTGATATGCTCACATCATATCATGTGTTATTACTTTTTATATATTTGTTTTTTGGGAGGGGCTTGGATTGACTTGTTTAAATTCTTCCAAACCTAAAGATGAGATTCAAAGACGAGATTCAAAATTTAATGCTATTCATACTCATGTTTGATATGTGCAGGGATATATGATTATTATGATAATATATTTGTATATAAATAACTATTGTACTCCTTAACCAATTTAATCTAAACATGAGTATGAATGTATGGAGGGTATAAATGTCATTTGGATGTTAAACTCATTAACCCACCCCCATGGGTTTCATGAAACCCATGAACTTGGGTTTCATGATCGAAATCGGACTTGATTTCAAACCCTAGAGTAGATGTGTATTTGCTAAACATGGGTTTGAGGAAATTTATTTCCCAACCCATGTTTCAAAACCCCCACACCAAACAGGCCCTCAGTGCACAAGTTTTTTAATCATTGTATTTTTAGAAATAGTCGATTATATATATTATTATCCCACATACAAAGGCACTATTTCATAACTCGAAATTGTGACGTCCACAACTTCGGGATAGGTTTGTGTATATATCGCTACCGTACATGTGAAGATACTATTTTCGTAATTCAAAATCATAACGTCTAGTTCTCAATAGAATAACCTCATGTTAATTTTCTTTTATCCCTCTTTTGAAACAATTATTATTCTATGAATTCTAAAACTTATCCCAAGTATAGCATTCAAATCCATTGAATGGTTGGACCTATGAGTTGCAATAAAAAAATTCAATAAAATTCACTGAACTAACTATCCACATTGATCTAAGATACCCGATTTGAAATAAGTTTTGGATTCATATTTATTACTCCTTTAAAATCCGGCACTAGACAAGTCTTATTTTGATTTTTTTTTTTCTGGATGATGAGCATAGGCAGAAAACTTTTCATGTTCTTATCGGATAAATTACACAATTTTATCATCCCTCATCTTGCTTTCGGCCGAGGCCTAGTCAGCCAAAGTGATGTTCATTCTTTTTGAAAGAACAAGAGATTTTATCAACATATTAGGCCACATGGGTTGGTCCCATTGCTAGGAATATTGAATTCAAACAAAGGTGGTCATGTCATGTTTATAATATCAATAGAAATGTCAAAAAGCAGCCGAATACATGTTTTCACCCTAAAGACTTTCTTCAACTATGTGTCCGTGCCACCTGAAATTAAGGAGTTTTAAATTTACTATATCAATTTATATAATTCATACCTATGCAATTTATGATAGTGTATATCCGGCTTTGTGACCCATTAAATTTATGTCTTGTATAAGTTGTGTATCATGGACTGTTGATGTATTTAGTTGTGTTTGTATCAACTCTTTCAATTGACGAATCTTCATTCGCTTATTATCTAAACTCGTCAATTCCTTTTCATTTTTATATTAAATTCACATACAATATCTAAGATTGTTAGATTTATGTACAATTTGGCATCACATGAAATGTATGCATTCTCAAATGATAATGAAACTACCTCTTTTTAGTGTAGCGAATAACCTTGCAAATCTTTCATTATTGAGACTCGTAATTAAATTACGAATTTACATAATCACCCTTAAACTACATGTAAATAAATTGGAACTGGAATCTTGAGATAGTAATTTCATCTGAGCTACCCATCGACTTCATCTTTTATTTTTATTTTGGTTTTTATTAGCACATGGATGTCCATGCCCATACTTGAATTGCATAACAATTGACATGCATTCAGTACAAATCCCAATCACATGTATTAAAAAATATAAGGATTTTCTACCGTATTAAAAAATATAATTCAATCAAGTCAAATTAAATTCAAACATATCAAGTTTTGGCTCAGTAACCTCCGGTTTTGAAGGATTCATACCAAACTATTAGGGTCGATTTAAAATTTTTAAATCCTAACAAATTATACCTTATCCTACATATTTTCGATACGATATCAAATGGTATCATAAACTTTTCCATAGGTCTACTCATTGTTTTACATCCCTATTGGTAATTTTGAATCAATTTTCATGTGAAATGGACAATAATCATTGATGGATATTTTCATGATTGTAACGGATATGCCAGGTTGAAGACATTGTCAGTAGAGAATCATTATCTCTGCTTTCCATAAAGTTTTTGCAAGGCCAAGAAACAGAAGCATACAGGAAAAAAAGTATATCTTACCTTCTATATCTAGAGGTATAGGAATATGGTTGGAAAAGCTTTTCAATATGTAATTTAAAAAATAATAATTTGTGCTCATAGATCGTTAATTTGTAAAGTAATTAAATTAAGATTTTATTAATTAAAAAAATAAAGTATTATATTAAAAAATAATTTCTTGGTATCATAATTGGACCCATGCAGACACTATTTGCATGACTGAAATTATGATACTGAGATCATAATACAACTTTGCGTCACCCTCGAGACCAAGAGACACAAAACCAGAAGAAAATTATTATAAAAAAAAAGGGTCTGGGTTGCACTGTTGAACTTTGTTGATTACTAGCACTATATAGTGAGAATTTTATTTTCCTGTCCATCTATATGACACTCTGAAGGCAAGAGTCCTTATACATGTATGGGAATTTAGCCATGGATCTTTTCGTGTAGCAGTGAAGATTAATAAATGTCAAACTCAACTTTCTAGATTGAAATAAAAAACTGTCGCATGATGAGAGAGAGAGAGACAGAGAGAGAGAGAGAGAATCTGTTTAGCAACTGTACTAGCTTACACTTTCTAGCCATTACAAACCAGGGGGGTTGTTTACCCAATCAGCCACCAGGCCTTTGCCACACCAATTGAATACGACATGCGGTGTACATGGGTGCCACCCCCACTCCATCCCATCCCATCCCACCCCTGCTTTTTGTGATTGTTTGTGCATATGCATACCCATGTGCCTTGCCACTTGCTAAATGCTGTGTTAGCTTTGTATTCTGAGCCATTTTTTTTCGAAAAAGTAAATCAATTTAAAATAGCAACATGGTCGATTCTTCCTACTGTTGAGCGGCACGACATTTCCAAATTTCATTCTTCATCATAAAGTAACTACTTTATCATTGCCGAACATCGAATTCTTTTACTTTTTTCCCTCTTTCCCTCTCCTCCCACCTTTATCTTCATCACTTTTTCATCTCTCTCTCTCTCTCTCTCTCTCTCTCTCTCTCTCTCTCATGGCCATCTTTCCGATTCTATATGCTTTGTCTTTTAAACCCTGCCCTTGTAAAATTCTCATTAAAAATCCATTTGGGTCTCTTCCTAAACCCAGAAACACCCATCGTTATAATGGCTCGAGGAGCTTCCAAATGCCTCTTCTTATTCTTTCTCTTTATTCTTATTGCCTGCTCTTCAGGTAAGTACTTCATTTCAGTCATCCTTTAAGAATTTAATGTGAAAGCAACAACATATATGCATTATGTGTGTGTGTGTGTGTTAAGCCATAAATGACTTATTAGTTTTCCAGTTTTTTAATAAGAAACACTTGTTCAATGCAAGAAAAAAAAAAGAAAAAAGGTAATCTACCAGAAGTTTCTTAGACCACCAAACATGAAGTATGAAACTATAAAGACAGATTTTTTCTCATAATTATTTTCTGGTTGTTTGTGGGGTTTCTTATTATTTCCTGATTGCTGATAGATCAGCACTGTAATTTTAAACTAGTAGTTGTTCTTGTACCACTAGAAAATCTAATTTGTATATTCCCTCATTATCTTTTTCTTCCTTACAGGAACTCTGGTGGGTTTCTTCTATGATGCAAGAAAAAGCAATGAAATTTTATCTCCTACTGAAACAATATCATTCCTTAAACTCAACAAGGTCACCCCATCTCAGATCAAGGTACTTGTTGCAGATCACAGGGTTTTAGATAGTTTATCCAACACTAGTGTGTTTGTTGATCTCTACTTGAATAAAACCCAAGCTGAGAATCTGAGAAATTACAAACCCTCTGCAATTTCATGGCTCAAAACCCTTTCAACAACCTACCTCCCACATGTACACACCAAAAGTGTCGTAGTGAGTAGTAGAAGGAATGACTTGCCAGGAGAGTTGCTTGTGCTTTTATCAACATTGAAATCAATCCATTCAATGCTCGGTAGTTTTCGACTTGATACAGAAGTGAAACCGTCCGTGGCACTACCCCTGTCGTTCTTAGAAAACTTGAATGGGAAACACGAAGGAGACCTGCATAGAATTTTTGATTTCATCAATAAAACTAGGTCCTTCATTACTGTTGAAGCAAGTATAGATGGAGAATTGAGTATGGGAGATAGATTTGTTGAATTGGTGATCAAAAGAGCTACCTTGGCTGCTTCTGTTTTTCCTGATGATGTTGTTTCAATGGTTTTGGCAATTAAGAGCTCTGCAGTTCCTAGTGCTGTGGAAGTAGCTGAATTTGGTGATAAGATTTTGAAATCATTGAAGAACAGCCCTCAAATTAAAGGGAAGATTTCTGGGTTGTTTGTAGAAGTATCTCCAATTAAAGAATTTGAGCAGAAAGAGCTCAAAAGGGAAGAAGAACAGATATTTCATTCATCGCATAGAGAACTCCTCGACAAATTTAACTACAGAATAACTCAACACGACTCGATTAATCCACCTACCACAATATTTCCTACAACTCCCATAACGAATCCTGTGACAACGCCAGTCACTGTCCCTCCGGATAGCTCAGCCCCAACAGTTGTTACCATTCCATCTACCAATCCTGTCACAGTAACGCCAAATCCGGCTTCCACTCCTCTGACAGTTCCCTCCACCAACCCCGTCCCTGTACCTTATACAAGTCCAATTGACTCACCGGTGCCAATCACCAATCCTGTTACAACGCCAAGCACAAATCCAGGGGCGCAACCAGTCACCAACCCTGTGACTACTTATCCACCATCAGGAGGTGTTCCTGTCACGACCCCAGTCACAGTCCCAGTGACACCTCCTGTAACAGCCAATTCTCCAGCAGTTCCAGGGCAGAGCTGGTGTGTGGTGAAGAGTGGTACATTAGAGACTGCACTTCAGTCGGCACTTGATTATGCCTGTGGAATTGGAGGAGCAGATTGTTCGACTATCCAGCAAAGTGGGAGCTGTTATAATCCGAATACTCTGCAAAATCATGCATCATATGCCTTCAACAGCTATTTTCAAAAGAATCCAACACAATCCAGCTGCGACTTTGGGGGCACTGCCATGATTACCAACGTCAATCCAAGTAAGCAAAAAAATTATCTTGATGAATCTGTCTTCCTTTCTTACAGAGGCTTGCAACTGTTGCACAAATATGCTTAAACAAATCAAAAACCGTGCCTTATTTACTTCTGAATTATGTACAGGCAGTGGTTCTTGCATTTACCCATCCTCATCCGCGTCTTCTTCGTCACCAGAATCTCAAACACCAACACCAACAACAACATCAGCATCACCAGCATCTCAAACACCAACACCAACAACATCATCTTCCGGGGCAGCAGTGCCAGGGTAAATGTTCGATTCTCATGACTATTAAAACCTTGCACCATATTAGTACAGGAAATAACTTTAGTCATCATTATTTCTTCAACCTTAATTGGCAGATCTGGTTCTGCTCCTACAGTGTACCCAAGCACCCCTGCTTCAGGCACCACATTAGGTTTTGGTGACGGCCCTCCCAGTGTGAACGCCTCAACATCCACATCATCTGGGTTGCAACCCATTATCGGTTGCATCACTCTGGTAACGTCAATCATCACAGGGACACTGATTCTGAATATGTAAAGACAGTTTTTCCGTGCACATCAACGGATCAAAAGCCTTTAGCTTTTGCCCACAGCCAGGGCTTTGGCTGATCAAGCCAGTGTACAGCTGTGAGGTTCCTTAAGGTCTAGTTCTCACACACCTCAGCAGTAGAGATGCTAATTGCTGTAGATACAGTTTGTAAATGATCTACTTTTGCATGTACTGTTTTACATCTTAGGGTACTATGTATCTTTATATCTACAAAGTGGGGCATTTAGGTTGGCTGCTAATTCAGGGGTTTCCAATCCCAAGTCTTGTAGAAGAATTGAGTTTGTAATCCTTATGGGCAGGAATGTTTACAATAATAGTCAATAGCCTTCGATATAACTTATATGGTCGGTGATACTAGATTATCATCGACACGTTATAATCATCTAATAACAAAAGATTATATAAACATAACAAACTCCACATGACCAATACCATCGCATCCAGTATATACATATAACATCACAAACCACGATGATGACTTAGTACCACCATTGTAACAATTGTTTTTTTCATAATTGCTGCTTTGTCTAAAGTGTTATTACAGCTCTTCACAGCATATATGCATTGGATGCCATCTATACTGACAGCTCAAAAATTCAAAAGACAGACTCAACTAACAATTTTTTTTTTTTTCATAGTGACCTCCATGGCTCCATTAAGAATACACTGGAGAATTCTAGGTAAAAAGCTAAAAAATCCAGCATACTGAAGATAAGTTTGCAAAAGGGATTGAATATTATGCTTTGAATACCACCAACTACAGACAGGAATAAACAAATTTACATAATTAAGGTATGCATTTCAATGATTTCAATTCAAAATAGTAGACACACGACAGCAACCACCAGGATCAATTTTAATAATCGTACCAACAAAAAGAGGGTTGCAGCTGTGACATAAAAAATGTAAAACACCCCTAGCATCTACAACTGTCTCTAATCTCCTAAAGTTGACGTCTAGGTATCCAGGGGTTTTTATACAATAACCTAAAATAACACAGTATCATTACCGCTTTGAAAACAATACTAGGATCAACATCGACATGGAAACCACAATCTTAAACCGAGAGCTTTCCCAGAAATTTTGCTTCTCAAGACCAACAAATCCATCCTGTTGCTTTGTTGCTAACTGATCTCTGAGTTCCTTCAGTGCTTTGTCTCGTCGTTCACCCATCTGTCAATGAAATGAATAATCAGAGAAATCTAAAATACATTAGAGGAAAAAATGACTCATAACAGCATCAAAAACTAATGAGCATGGGAAGGTTAAAGATATTGAGAACTGTGTATTTTGGAGCAGGAATTTATCTGCTACATTCAGGCAAATTTTATTCTTTGGGTTTTTCAGTAGCAAAAAGAATAAAAATTATGAATAAAACAACTCTAGTTGCCACCAGGATAATTTGCATGGTAGAGCACCTAAACCTGCCACTCGCACAGATATGCAGGCAATTCAGTGATGGGGGCCAGAGTTTGTACACACAAGAAGCTAGATTTGAAGCATGGAAATTTTGAGTGACTGAACTGAGTGGGGCAAATTGAACACTAATATGAGGTTGTGGACCATTTGGTCAACAAGAACATAACGCTGCTCATATAGGTTTAAAATCAAGAACCCAGGTTTCAGTTCTAATGCCAATGAAGAAAACTCAACCAGCCCTACCCAAGTGAATACTTAAGATGCATAAAAAACAATATGCTTTCTCTTGTGGCTATGAACAACTAGAATTACCCTTTGGAGCTTGCGTGTTTGAGCACGGGCTTCCTGGAGACAGAACTCTAACTTTAAAACCCTTTTTTTCAACTCCTGATCAGCCCTCCGATGCTTCTCCAGCTGTTTGATAAACAAGTTAAATCTCATAAATAAACAAGAACTATGCATTTGACAAGTAATTAATTTTAAGAATTTCAATGGAAGAAGGATCAAGAGTCAATTGAAAAAGCAAATGAAGCTGGCTCTACCTGTGATTCCAATTCCTTAGTTTTAAGCTTCCAGTGAGCAGACATAATCCTGATTTCATCTCTCAGCTTAGCTATTTCATCGTCCTTAGCAGTCAGAAGCTTATTCATCTTCTCAAAATTCCTTGGGGAAACCTCATCTAGTATCTTTCTCAGCTCACAATCTTTGCTTGCTCCAGCTTTCGCTAACGCTTCCATTATATCATGCTCAATTCTTAAGACTTCATCTTTTAGTTGCTTCTGGGAAAATTCCCTTAAATGTAGATCCTTTTGCAAAAGATCTAATTGTTCTCCCATCCTATTTACACGAAGCTCATGCTCTTTTAGTGAACTATTTTTCTCATCTAATTCCTTTAACAGTGCCAAACACTGAAGTTGTGCAGACTGAGCTGATACAGCACTCGCATCTGCAGTTGCTTGAGTGGCTGACAGCTGTGATCTAAGATAATCCAAATCATTGAGGTACTGCATTGCACAAAAATAAAAAATATATTAAAAAAAAAAACAGCATCACCTCAACAAAATTTAGGATCACATAGTCGGGATAAAATAACTGCAAACACATGGGCAATGTAACGAATTTAAAAGAAGTTGCAATCCACATAGATCAATGTAGGACTTACAGTTCGTCCTTAGATAACCTATACAGCCAATAGGCATATTGAACTAAACCAAACAACAATTGGTGCACATATGGTATGATATATATGACGGTTAGCATGGAATAATGCATTTGTTTGAGGGGGTCTGGAAAAGAAAATAGGGTCCAAAATATACGTATCCATGCCCCATGAAGCTTGAATGTTTTTCCTGAACTTGAAGAAAATTAATACAAAACTGTTCCCAAAAATTGAGCATCAAATAATTAAATATCATTAGTTGTAAGTGCTATATCCATGATTTTTTTTAGGAACCGATGTAGTTGATTACTTATGTATAACTTGGTTCATTTTTACATACAATTATTCCATATTTTGTTATACTGTTAAATATAAAAATAAATTGTAGGAAAATATATAAAATATACACAGAATGTGTAGCCTGATTAATTACACAATACAATCAGATAACCCATATGTTGGTATTAATCCTGTCTGCAGCCATAAAATTGTAGTTATAGTAGTCAAAACTTGCTTTTTACAACCAAAAAGAATCTTCCAGTCTTCAATTTTATTTGACTTCTACACCCATCACATGTTTCGTATTGACTATTCATTGTCTGAAAAAGGGATTGCTTAAATGGGTATTGACTTCCTCAATGCACACAACTTTAGAGTGTTCCAAGCACAAATGAAATTATGCTCACTTTCCCCACATATAATATACATTGGCTTTGAAGAATGACATTGATACTGCTACATTTTTGGGAGGCAGGCATTGGTATCATTAACAACATTGAAGACACAAGGCATGCTACAATGTTCAACATGTTTTAAGGAAATACTTGCCAAGAAAATCTTTTTACCTACCAAACACACTAGTGCTGTTAGACATGCTATTTTTTTCATTCAACCAAAGTAATTAACGGTCCTAAATAAGGGTGTTTTGAAAAACATACACAACTAAAGGATATTGGTGGACAAACAACGCAAAGTTCAAAGTAATTCAATGGTCAATTTCCATTTGGGAAACATCTCATTCCGCTATTACTTACTATGACCACTGTTTGAACACCCAAGACAATGGGAACAATTTTCCTCAGAATTAGAATGTGGAGATGGCAAATCTTGCAGCTAAACGTTTCATGTTTGAGGGGCAGAAAAGGTAATACAGTGCCATACAACTGTCAGCAATTGGAATTAATGATCCGAGTACCTAAAAAATCAAAGGCAAAGGGATATAACCTTGGTAGCCCAAATCCCTCTCAAACAGCCAGTTAAAAGCTACCTAATAAAAGATATAACTCGATGCAAATGATTTCATGAAAATTCTGTATTATAGTTAGTTACCTCCTAAAAAAGAGAAGCTTCATAGGTCTTGCTGCACTCTGTGAGAGAGAGAGAGAGAGAGAGAGTGAGAAGCTTTTAAAAAATGTAGGGTAACGGCTTCTTTTGGCAACGATGTCCACTAGAAATGATACCCCTAATCATGTAACATCATTTTTTCATTGAAAGTGATTTCTAGTTCTCCACTACTAAAAGTTAAGACCCCAGGTGGGAGGTGGATTCAACGATGTAATCTAAAGCTTGAACAGAAAATTATCAAAGATTTTTTCTGTAGAACAAATTCTCAAAGGCGGATATATTTGATCTAACTTTCGACATCTGAAAGACACTATTACAGATCTTCGAATGATTTAATCTGTAAATTTTGTTGAAGATGCTTCCACTGCCAGATGGTTGTGATAGATGAAGACAAATTTGTTGAACCGTTCAAACTACAGAACTATAAAGTAAGACAACAATATATTATTCGTACTTGGATTATATTCCTACTGATCCAAAAACAAGCAAGAAAAGCCAAAAAAGGTAACCCCAAAAAGATATATAAGATTCATGTCAATGGATCAAATAATGGTCTTTTAATAACCTGAAATGGGAAAATTTTAACACAACCTAATCAGATCAAATTACGCAATAATGCAAAGAACCCAAAAGGCAAATTATACATTGAAATCAAGAAATAATATTTACTAATCAAGAACGGGAAAAAATTGAAACCTTTTCTGCATATGATGCTGCAGTTTGAACCTGCTCGTTCCTCTCCTCTAAGCTCTTCTGCAATTTTGAAATCTCTTCTTCCATGTTCTTCGCTTTGGTCTCTGCTTCCTGCCAAAAATCCCCAAAAATCGTACGATTTCAACATTCAAATTACAAAATTGAAGGGTCCCACAAACAAGAACCACTTTTGTAGAGAAGAACAAAAGGTCGGAATGATTTCATTTCAGGTTACACAAAACGCAAATCATTCATACAAATAAACAAAGGATATATCATTCAAATACACCAAAGATCATGCCTGTCTAGTTAGGGTTTCACGAGCAAATGACTGCTCCTGCGATGCAAGACGGCTTCTAACGTCCTTGAGCTCCGCCGCCAGCGACACCACGTTCCGACGGAAGCTCTGCTTTTTGTCACTCAGATCCTTCAACAACGGATCAATCTCTCTCACCGGCGATGACGACATCACTGGCCTAATCTAAATCCAAGTTGACTATAATTTAGGCGGGTCCAAGGATCTGATACTGAGTACATACACTGTATCAAGCCCTAGCTAAAGCGAGCTTTCTACGACCTTACAGTGAAAGCTATCCGCTTATCAATCTGCATGTGAACACGTTACCGACGCATTTAATTCGAACACCAAAAAATTCAGAAGGAAAGAGAAACGGTAACTTTTATGGTACAGCCAGCAAAGCTTTGACGATTCGTGTTTCAAAATTCAAACCCGTTCGAATTTAGAAAATAAATTAATTTTTATAATACACCATCACTTAACCTCAACCAAGAGAGAGAGAGCGAGAGAGAGAGAGAGAGAGAAAATATGTCAAAAATTCAAAACTGATAAGAGCCACATGGTTTTTAACATGAAGAAAACAAATAAAAAAATTGTTTTCTGAAGCAAAAACACTACAAAAAAAATTGAAAATGATACATACGACTGAAAGCTTTCAAGTCAGAATCCAGAATCACAGCGAAGCACAGTTTTTAGAGAGAAAGAGATGAGACAAATGAAGCAGATGCTTTGTGAATCTCCGATTCAGCTACCACTACTTCAACCACATCAAGAAATCACAGCAAAAGTGTTTTACAGAGAAGATGAGAAGAGAGGCGTAGACAGAAGAAGCTATGTGGTGTGTGTGTTTGTGTGTGTGTGAGAGAGAGAGAGATGTACAGATAGGATGAGACAAATATCATATATGAAACACGAACGGAAATGGAGGTCGACGTAGTATTTGAAGGCGTGGATTGCTCTGATTTGAGTAATCGGACGGTTGAAAATGGGAGCCGAGAGAAGACCAAGGGTCCGAGCGTTACTTATTGTAGAGTTTCTCACTATGGACCCTGTAATTGAGCGACATGTCTAAGCAGAGACAGAAATAAGGTCTGAGGTTCGGATTTGAGGATTACGCTGTGTGGTTTTGGTTCGGAGTGCCAGTGCCTCGGACTTGTGAAAAAGACAAAGTCCGAGGCTGGGTGTGGTTTTGACTTCAGCGCGGCAAATCTGAAATTTTCGTCTACTAAATAAATGTCGCCACGTGCCCTCGATTTAGCATGGATGCGAATTGCCAAAGAATAATGCTATAAGGAGTTTATTTAAGTATTTAATTTAGGGATCTAATAACGTAATTTTAACGCAATTATTATATTAGTTGTGAATTTTAATATTAGATAGAATTTATAATTAATTCAATAATTGTATATTATTAGATTCTTAAATTAAGTTTAAATATTATTTTTTATTAAAAAATCAATAATATTATTTAAAAAATAATAATATTTAAACATAATTTATTCATCTAATCCATAACAATCTTAGACTGATTGCGAATCTAAATTCTAACATATACCGTAACCCACCGTTAGCAAAACTCCTACTGGAGCCTAGCAAACTATATCCAAACAACATTATGTTACAAAATTATGAAACGTTTGTCGTGTGTAAATTATGAATTTAATTGCATCAACATCCTCTAAACTTCTATTAAATCTAATTATTACCATAAATTGCTATGAGTCATATTATCAAGTTCTTTTTTTTGATGTAAAGTGACCTTCTCATGTTCTAAATTTTGATAATTGGTTAAAAGGTGGGGTTATTTCCACACCTAATCAATCCCCACCCCTTTTCTATGCAAACCTCTATGCGATGCCAATTTTAACAATGTTACATTCACCAAAATTTTTACCAATATTTGAGTCTCAAATCAATGTGAATCATATGATCAATGGATCCAATAAACTTTAACCATCTATCCAATGGCTGTTAATGTGTTGCACCACTTGGGATCTAAAATTTGATAAAAATTTGGGTGAACACAACATTTTTCTATTTCCACCCATATGTTTTGAAGCTCAAAATTATGTTTTTACATACATTGTTATTCCGGGAGAAAGGAAATTCAATCTTCCTTTACGATTATACACATGGAGACCAAGACACCATACCTAGAGGGGGTAAATAGGTTTTCAAATTTAGCTCAAATGAATTAACAATTAAAACCTAAAACATCACAATTATCTCTTCCCACAAAGATTAAACAAAGAATGTGAGAACCCCTTTTAAACAACATAACCCAATTTAACCATGACGATTGATTTTTATTAATCTTGAATTAATTTGATCAAAAATTTGCGAGGAGGTCCCAAACTCAATTGTACGACTATAGGGGATATGATATCAAATAATCAAAAATATTAAACACATAGCGTGCATGTGTGCTAACAAATCACAAGTATATATGATAGAAAGTAAAGAACACTAGTAATTTATTACGCGGAAAACCAGCTTTGAAAAAAATCGTAAGAACCTCTTGGGTTTACCAAAGTCTAATTCACTACTCTCAAAGTCAATATACAAGTACTCGAGACTTATGCCTCAATTAATACTATTGTTAGATGCTCCTTTAATTGTTGTGTCTCTTCATCGAAAGTCCCTCTCTGACTTCTACTGTAACTTCATTTGGACCTCCTCGCCGCACGTTTCATCTATGCCTTGAGCAATTATGAACACACCAACAATTCTCATATCAATGGGTTTTTCACCCAACAAGTTCTTCAACACCAATTCAAGAGATAGAATCATTAGTGGTAGCCTTTGCATCTAAGAGATCTAGGTTATAGTGGAAGCTCTCAAGATAAATGAATGAATATCTTTCGTTGAAATCTTTGTAGAGGCTCTAGAGGTTTAACCTAAATGTGGGAAAGACTCTCCCTATTTATAAGTCCAAAATAAAGGGTAGTCTTAGTAAATAAGAAAACTCAGATTCGCAAATGATCACTCGATCAGTAGAAGGGTGGTTATAGGGCAGTTGTCGTTGGAGTGAAAATAACGTTTCAAATATGACTAAAGCAAGCACCATTCAAGTAACCATGAGATTGCTCGAGGGAGCCCTGTACTGCCTTCCATGGCCTTTTTTCATTTTTTTCTAAATCATAAAGAGACTGCTCTAACAAAGGCTAGTGCGCATAGATCGGTCCCTGCAGGTTTTTAAATCTAAAACCATATAAAAACTTCTCTTCTTTAGCACTAAAGGGTGTTACTCAAAAAAGAAGTTTGATTGTGACTCAAACTATATTTTTAAAATATAAAAATGGTTTAGAAATTTTTTTTCTTTTAATATCACTTAGGAGTCATAATTGGATCGCTTCCTAATTCCATTTTCATCCTAATCATCTTAAGTTAAAATAACTAAGATTTCATCTTAAGTGTCCATGTCAGTACCTTTGTTCTAAGCATGAAGGTGCATACAAAGGTTGAATGATGTTGCTTTTACACTTGATCTTCTTTCTTCAATTACATTTTTGGATCTTAAAATTTATAGCATCATGATCATGGAATAAGTTGAGATTTTACAATAGATTCCACAAAATTAGTTAATTACAAATATGATCTAACAATCTTCACTTTTGGCAATTTCATGACAAACATACAAAAGTTAAAAATTAAGATTACAACTCAAAACTATTGAACAAAAAAATTGTAAACTAATCTTAACTCTCATGTATACATCCTAAATCTCTATGTAGTACAAGGATCTATTTCTTTTGATGAAGCTTGAAGATCGTAGTCTTGCACACCACCACTCAAACCAAAACTTCGTGACAAACATCATATGTTAGAAAAATACATAACATAATAACAAGTATAAAAAACAACAAGTTAAGCATAGGGTATAAATATGTATACATCATGCAAGTACAAATATGTAATAAGTTAGAAATTAACTTGCTCAATATGCTTGGAACCTATTAATCTATCAATATGAAACACATCAAGTTATCCTCCTTAGTTTGTGTTTATAAGTAAAATAACAAGTGAAAAATAAACAAAGAAAAATGTTACTTCATGCCAAGTTTGCAATTTTACTCCTCCTGAGCCCCTGAGTATTAGAACAAACTCTCATTTTCTATATTCGCATGCAGTACATCTAGTATAGTCAAGAGTAAATTTTTACGATTTCTCCCAATGTTTCTAAAACATTTTCCCCCTTTTTATCACAAATGCCAACATACAACAAACACAATATAGAATCAAGTTACCCAACATATTCTTATCTTATTTGCTACAGATTTCAATTTAATGACGACCTATAAAAATTATGACATATAATCATAGTATAACAAGAAGGTATGAGTGCATAAAACTAGCCAAATCATGCAAGTAAAGTAAGCAAAGGATAAACAAGACATATAACTCAAAGTCAAATATGATTAAGCATCAATGAACAAGACTAATAGTACGTCACAACAACAAAAAACTAGAGCTAAACAAATAAAAATCAACAAAAGATAAAAAGTCAAAAAGAAACAAAGTACTTTAATACATGTCATGAATGAATGTAAGAACACTCTCAAGTTCACATATGACCTATCCTAAGTCTCCAACAGTCATACCTCAAACGGCTACATCACCTCCATCTCTTTCGTCATGTTAGGGCATCTCTAGATCCGAATCCATGTCATCTAGCAGAGGCTCGCCTGAAATCTGCTTCCCATTCAACAATTTCCTGAGTTGCCCAACTCTATGAACAACTACTCCCATCACGGTCTACTTGGTCTCCTTTAAGCTCACATTCCCGCCATCTAGTACATCCAACCTCTAAGAAGTCAACTGGTAATGCTTAATCATGATGTACTCAACCCCTAGTCATCATATTAGCAAGTGATGCCATCTAGGCTTCAAGGATACATGAACTTGACTCAGGTGGTGGTGGTGTTCTAGATGTGCTAATCTCGGGATGCACTAGTGGGGCTTGAGGAGATACTAGTAATCAAAGATCCAAACGGTAGATTGTTTGATACTATTCCCTCTAAAAAGGCCAGTTGAATAAACTCAAATATCATCATTAACAAATCAAGATCAAATCTTTTCCCTAAAGCATAAAACATGTGTGCCTTTTGGGTAGGAAAGTCTGAGATATAGGTTTTTGGTTCTATGTTGTAATTGGTCACTACACTTGATATCCTATAATCTTGGGTTAAGTATTTTTGCTAAAAATTCAATATAATCCAATTATCAAGATGGTCAATATGGTACAACTCAGTGGCCAACACTTGCAAATGAGGCAAGTCTTCTACAAGTCTCTCACCTAGATTGTCGTTCTCTACCCTAGATAGGCCAAGTGTGGAAGCTATGAGAGTGGCAAAAAACATAAACTCAATACCTTGGATATATGTAATAAAATGGTCAACCTGAAGATCGGGATCATACCTTCCCGAAAAAAAAGAAGAAGATCGAGATCATGTATATGTGCATAAAACTCTCTCAACATGTTATCATCACACCTCATAGGGTCTGTAAATATCCAAGTTCATCCACGATTGGTTAGATTTACAACAACTGAACGATTGACCTCAATGGTGTTTACTCCCCTTTCAAGCTAAACTGGCCTGTGAGAGAATTCTCATCTAAACCTCTCTGCAAATTTCTAAGTCAAGAAGTGAGTAGCTTCATCGAAGTTCTCCTCAATCTCCTCGTATACATCCTCAACCTTGGGTTGTTTCGCTCTTTGTGGTGCCATCTTAGTACTCACTCGAAGAATCTAGATTTTCACTCGTGTGTATTCGTAGTAGAACGATGAATCAACCTTAGATCTCTGAAAAAAAGTTTGAGAAAGTTTAGAAACCTTGGGTTATGGTTATAGGAGGCTTAAGACTTGATTGAGTGGGTTTTAGGATACAAAAGGTCATCCAAAACAAGATTTTAAAACCCTGGCCATCGACTAACCTAAGGTCACTCGAGCTGTTCCTGAAGCAAATTACCTCTATTTTTTACAGTCCAGTCCACTTCAACCTATCCCCAATCAGTCCTAACATGCATAAATGATGTAAATCAAGTCTAAAACAATTAAATGCAAGGCATGGATGAATTTGGATTAAAATCAAATGCAATTTTTAAATTTAAACAATAAATGCTCAAAATTCAAATAATCATGAAAATTGCACCAATTTGCATTTTAATAGCTCCATCCAAAATTCAACATCCCAATACATTACTCTAAGGAATATTCAAGGATATAAAACTCAATTTCATGTATCCTAGAGTAATGTTTTCTCACTTGGTTCAATTTTCACACATACATGAGTAAGATTTGTTCAACTTTGACAAATTCAAGTACATAGTATGTGAAACCAACCACAACACAAAAAAATATTTCGATAAGATTTAATCATTCATAAGCTCATCATGAAATTCTAATGCATTGTTTAGGTGAAAACATGACTAGTTAGTCAGTGTCCTACATATTCTATTTTAACAACTCCCCCTTTCTTTTATCCCTTATACTCTATGGCTTCAATCAACATGATTGTGAATTATGTACTTTAAATGTGTGCTACTAAACATGATAAACATGAGCTCTATGAGTTTTTACAAATGATCAATTTTTCAATTAAGTATAGGTACTCTCACAATTTAAGTGCGATTGTTTTTAGCCAGGTAGTCCTCAATTCTTCTGCGTATGATAAGGTCCTATACAACCTAATTCGGTAAGGGAATAAGTGGGTGGCAAATGCTACTTTAAAGCTCGGGAGATAAGCAAAGGTTGGTGACAAAGAGAGGTTCTAACTTGTCATAAAGCAAGCCCTTATGGTGCAACACCTATTATTACAAAATAGGCTGTTGAGGAAGATAGGTTCTTTAACGGATCAGCAATCAAGTTATGCCTCGCCTTTTTGATTTGGCCACATTGAGCTCTTTTC
>CAUOFW020003162.1:0-39518 GCA_963454935.2 Ilex paraguariensis | reverse complement strand
TTTTTTATTTAAATTTAAATTTAAATAAAAACAAATTAAAATAACCTCCAATTATTTAATCAAACTCATATCAAGTGAAGAGAGTCTCAAATTTTTACGTATATCTTTACTCAATTTTCAATGGTCAGATTTCACTTCTTTATTTTCAATTCAATGGTCAGATTTTACTTTTTTATTTTCAATGGTCAGATTTCACTTTTATTTAAATTTGCATTTGTTCATGGGAGTGTCTTGTATATGTCTAAGTCAACTTATCTATACATTGACTAATTCTCTTTTAATCCCATCTATCCCGAAATTAGAAAATCCATTGGAATAAATTCCCCGCGCCTCTATGAAAGTTATTCCAGGAGAGGAAGTTATCCCAAGGAAGTTATAATAGATTACCCATGTCTTCATTGGGGTATCTGGTACTCAATTTGTGCAAAGAAGACGAGGCAAAAGGCCATAGCCCATTAATTGGTCCGAAAGCCTGGTTTTAATAGAGCCATTGGTTGGCAAAGGTTTTGTCACATGAGAGCCCCGTGGGCAGCCTATTAGTCCAATAAGTGGAATCCTAAGCCCATATGTTTGCATATAGGGCCCAATGGACTGGATCATTAAGGCCCATGGCATGATTTGGAATTGCACTATACACCTTGAAAATTTTAATAATTTTTATACAAGATAAGACTTTTAACATTAAATCATTAATGTATTAAAATTATTACAATATGACACTACCATTCAATAATTAAAGCGAATTTCAGCCGTTTGAATTTAGGACATTGACCACAGTAATTGGTCTATCCAGGTTCACAACAAACAACTCATTACTGCAAGTCCTGCATATACATAGTATATAGAAAGACGTGTGTATAATTGTGACTTAACTGGGTATACATTATACAAAGAAGTATGCTCTTAAGGATCAACCATCGCAGCAGATCTCCGTGAGGGTGGATCCTTTATTCCTTTACCCTAGCTACCTTCGACCTTCAAAACTGCCCAACAATGATTATCTTTCTCGAATGCAACTCAAGGAGGGTGGAGCATTGGCCCTTGCTACCTCCATGGCTACCGTGGATGAAAATCATTCTCGAGTTGAAGGATATCAGCCAGTCTTGAAGCTTCCTGATCTAACATTACCCAATCCCTCAGCAAATCAGCATTCAGTTCAAGTTTAATACTCACATGAGAGTGGATCCTTGACCTTTGATTGCTTCAAAGCTGTCCACAAATGACAATTGTTGTCGAACGTGATCCACTAGTTGTGAAGTTTTCTGATCTAACTTTAGGGGATACCTCGGCAAACTCTGTATAGGTTCAAGTTTAATCTCTCATGTAAGTTTATTTCATTCCCACATATAAAGAAGCATAAAAAGAAAAACAGCATACCTCACAAGCCCATAAGCAATCACGAGCATTCCGAGGAATGATATGAATGTGAGTCTGAACTTGCCATGTAATGAGAAAATTCCATTTAGCTTATCAGCTCTCTCAATAGAAACATAAAAATAACTAACCAGAAAGAAACACGCATAGTATCTACAGAAGACTGACATGAAATATAACTTGGCCCGCTGCTGCACCATTGTTAACCAACAAATTGAATGAATCTGCATAGTTAAGACCTTAGATTAAATCAGAGTTACACATATATTCTTACTAGGTCGAGGCAGATCTGTCAGAAGGTGAGTATAGCTATATGCATAGGAAATTAAGACAGCTTATTAAAACCAATCACGTTTCATCACTTAACTAATCTTATAAATTTCCTACTTGCTGAGAATTCTCCTTGGATGGCAAAGGAAAAATCTCAATGAGTAAGAAACCACTTTGATTATTTTCCTTCAGACATTAGGTTACAGCAACTGGCAATTGAGATGACAACATATATATATCATCCCCCTGGCCAACTTATTCATACCAGCACAGAACAAATTAGATAGATGTGGGGCCCCTCACCATGTGAACAGAATTACAGAGGTAACATAGATAAGGAAATCCATGTGATTGTGCCAGGAAAAGAGACTCCCATCAAAAGTATATATGCAATAAATCACATTTCAATATATGGCGCAAGCAAATATGAGAACAAGCATGCAGAAAGCATCTCGTCAGACCAATCAACTCAGCACTTAGCTGTACATTTAACAAACCAATTTGAAAGATCATTTGATGTATATGTATCATTTACCAAGTGAATTTGGTAGTAATTATTGTAAAAGTGGCATTTTTTGAATACTTATTCTAACGAAAAATCATGAATGCATACTGGATAAGGACAACATGTATATCAAATATGTTCCATTTCAAAACAAGAAGACATGATAGAAATTAAGATGCTTTCCTTCTAGCTTAGTTAAACTTCTATCCACCATAGTTATTAATATCGTACGATACGTCACAATACACCTGAAAAACAATACGTATCGTATCGCTGTATCGTTTTATACCGTATCGTACGATACACGATACGATACGTAAAGATTATGTTTTTTTTATTTTTTTTTAGTTTTTTGGGGACTGAAATGATATCGTTTTACCCTAACACTTATTTTTAAATTACTAGCCAGTGAAACAACGTAATTTTAGTGGGTATGGTTTAAAAAAATAAAATAAAATATGTTGTTAATATTGTTCAATTTAATTCAAAAGTCCTGATTAATATTAAGGTTGTTCAAGTAGTTGATGTTAGAAGTTTGAATTAGAGATCTTTACATTTTGATATTACTTAACTATATTGAAAACTTAAATAGTTTGTGGAATATTAATGAAATGTTATATTATTATAAGCCTATGACTTTTTTTCAAAGGAATATATATAAATTTTATTAATAATTATTTAAAAATTAAAATTGCGCATATTTTATGATACACAATACGATACGATACACTATTTTTTAAAAACGATACGTCTTCCGATACGTGATTTGACAACTATGCTATCCACAATTATTCTCATATAATTATCCATGAAAGTATCTGAAAGTAACAGCATTGGGTTTGCCAGCACTAGACACTAAAAATAATGGACTGGGGCTCATATTTGTATTGGCTTTTCACATTGCCAGGGTTTGGGTCTGATCTTCCCACCCAGTAACCACAGGTACTTGACTGTTAGTCCAAATATACGACAGCTCCAACCAACCTTAATTCCTATGGCATTGACATAACTTAAGGCAGTATCACTAAATAATGCACACCATTCATGAGAAAGAAGTAGAAGCCCCCAAAAAAAGACGAGTTCCAACCATTTCCTCTCCTTCACGTTGAAGGAAGGAAGAAAAATAAAGAAGAACTCAACATCCGATGAATTATGAAGTAATTGATCTGATCCATAAAGAATAACACGTACCACATCCAGTAGCTTTCAACACAGCATTGCCGATTAAGGGTACTTTTGAACACATGGCACCTACCACCTGGGTTAAAAGTGTCTCTAAATTAGATATTCAGTGATCTTTGTATTTTAATGAATTCTGATTAAAGGAAAAGATATTGCCACTGCACATGAAATTGAAGTTCATGGAAGTCAACCATATTCATACAATTCGTTTCACAGTGAAGTCCATGGAAGACGCATATCATGTGATTTTATAGAAACAGGGCAAAAACACAAAATAACTCGAAGGTAAAATATGAAACTAATTCAAGTGTAATCAACCTCACTAGACAAAACTAGTTATTGAGCAAAAGTAATTAATTTCAAATAATTCCTAGAGATGCTACACATAACAGTGGAATCAGATATAGTGTCTGATGTTAATATCTGATTTTGCATTAGGTTTTACAATGTAAAATGCTTCGATGTGTTCTCTGTGACCTTAACTAGGTATTAGCAAATGACAATTGCAGTCCTGCAAATGGCAGTTTTCATACAAGATAAAGTGGGAAGTGGAAGTCTAAGGTGAACCTAACTTGCCATTCTCTTTAGTGACATTACTGAAGTATTTGAGTCCTTTATTTATAGCCTTTGTTTAAGCTCTTCTCCCCTCCTTAAAGTTAATTCTTACTTACAATCATAATTTATCTTTGTACTGTAACCTGTATCTGCCTCACAAACCTACCCACAGTAATCTGATGATGCCACAGTTCCATGTCAATAAGATACAACAATATCTAGCATGTCTAAAAAATTTCTGAATGAGCTAGGTAATCCATGAAATTATAAACTGCAGGATAAGATTTGGCCTTATTTTATGAGAATAACTTACCGATGGAGGAGTTGCATCCAAGGAAGAAAAATGGCATTTTGGAATTATGAGAGAGTGCCTATGACAGAAGTTTGAAACACAGTTATTTTACAACAAAATAACGGAAGACATAAGAAATCAAGGAGAAAAGAGAACAATAGATGCCTTTATGACTACTATGTAACATAGTAATTACATTCTAAACAACAACTATTATGTGCAAGATGATAAGTCCAGTTA
Source organism: Ilex paraguariensis (assembly GCA_963454935.2). Lineage (NCBI taxonomy): Eukaryota > Viridiplantae > Streptophyta > Magnoliopsida > Aquifoliales > Aquifoliaceae > Ilex > Ilex paraguariensis. Next base: position 35,100 of record CAUOFW020003162.1, on the reverse strand, counting down.
GTTGAGGTCCGCCTGAACAGTGATGCAATATACCTTTTATTCAACAAAAACAAAAGCATGATGCAGTCAACAGCTCATTTGAAACTTACAGATATAAGCTCAGAGGAAAGCAGATTTTGGAACCAAGAAGAATGCAACAATGTACCATCAGTTTATTAATTAAACATGGGGCACTTAGTGCATTTTTACCAGTCAAAGAGAAGTCTAAATATGCAATCCAACTAAGAGCTTAAGTTTGGCAAATAAAATCATAGTTAGCACATTGGGGAACAAAATGTGCCATTAGAGAGGCTTTCATACTGAAATTTCTACTTACTTCCATTACATATTGTTTTATGCTTATTCCTACAGGTTTAAGTCAATTTGCATCCATCTTCCTGCAATCAAGTTTTGGAGTGCTTAATATTATAGCTCTCAAACATTATGTGGCCAATCTTTTAAACTCTGGTCAACAACAAAGAAGTTACCGGAAGTCCTAGCAAGACAGCTTTAGTAGCCAAAATGGACACTTTCAAAAGAGTGGATCACATGCTCAGAGTAGATGCAGGCAATAAAACATGAGGTTCATTCCACAATCGCATTAATGACTAAAATCCAACCATGGGGAAGAAATTGTAAGAGATAATGCATGAATGTCAAAGTAATGATTTTCTCAAAAGATTAGTCTGAGGTTGTTGAATTTCAGAAGTTTCACCTTTTAAACCAAAGGAAAATACTCAAATACCAAAATTTCACAATGCAACAAAAAGGATAATACAAAAATTTTGTGGGGCCAATTTTGAATGCTGGAGTGTTACTACTATAATATGTGACAACAGCTAGTAAAATCATGTGCCCATATCAATATGCATGGGGAGAAAACCAAGGACCAGTGTCACCAATTCACTATCTATGGGTTCAGGTTAAAACAGGAAAAACAACATGACTCCAGCAAAATCATATACTTATAAGATATTGACAATTGTATTATTGGTGCTAACATAACATCAATTCATGTGTTTTTCGAAAAAAAAATATAAAAAGTAAAAGGAGAATTACAACAAAACATAATGTAGACACTTAGTACTGTTGTTCAGTTCAATAAGATATCAAGCACTCCTTCATATTTCATATATGATTGCAGATATTGGAAACAAGAAATTCAGGGTGGTTCAGATTAAATATATTCGGATATCCAGGTGCATTTTGGACTTAAACTTCAGCTAAATTTCATCTTGTTTGATGTTCTCAATGATGCAGATGCAGTACTTGAAATCAAATCCAAACAATGTATGAGAACATGAAAAGGTGACGAAGGCTCTCAAAGGTCAGAAAAGAGAATTTCAACCTTCTGAAAAATGATTCATTTTATGAGTTTTTGAGCTTGCCAAATGCCAAATAACCCCACTAGATTTGTTATTCAGTTAAGGAGGTATTTAATGGAAACCACCCTATTCAAAAGGATTTTAGTGTCTTCAGCATGCCATAAAATCAACATATTCTCCAACTAGTATTAGGTGAAGTGAACCAGCGCAGGTCTCAATGCACAAAGACATCGGATGCTTTCTTTTGCCCATTATACAACTGACAAGACAGCTTTATTGGATCGTTAATACTTAAACAGCCAACAGCACACGGCTATCTTTCTGACCCCATTATTGCATTACTTCAATAGGTTTTGGAGATAAAAACTGTGAATGCCAAACATCAGAAGAACAAGGGCAGCTCAATAAAGTTTAATCGAATACTCAACATGATTCCTTACCCATGAGTCAGTGGATTTGTATCCAAAATGCAAAGGCATATATCATCTTCATAGAGCTGCAGTCAAATCAAATTCAATAAAAGTGAGTGCACAATTCCTCAGTCCTTCAAATTTGTGAAATTCTACATCAGACGATTAAGGTAGCAACATCAACTCTATACACAATAGTTGAGTCAGAAAAAACAATCTCCATAAATTTGTTAGGATCGAATTTGGCCAAACCTTAAACTAAGCAAGATATATAATACTAGTAACAGCTATCAAAAACTCAAATTCAAAGAAAAGAAGTAAAACAACATAGAGAGACAGAGAGTACCTTCGAAGCCGTTGCTTCCCCTCGAATAATCTTGCAAAAAACACAGTTCTTTTCTTCAGTGCCCTTTCCAACATCGGAACAAGAAGCGCAATTTGCAGCTAAAACGTATGAGTTCGGAGAATTGGTCGAAGCGGTTATGGAGCGAAGATGAGAAGAGAGGACGGCGAGACGACGACGTGCCTCCATTTAGGACAAAGGAGTACACCTCTCTTTTCGTGAAGTGTGTCGCCGAGGTTCGTCGAGAGAGCTTTTTGATAGCTGTGGAGGCTGCTGCTTTGGAGCAGAGTTACGGACGGAATGGAAGTGTGGGCTGTGTGGTGTGGCCTACTACCACCCCAGCTTGGATCTGCTTTATCCACATAGGATTCTGTACGGCATCTGTTTGGGGTTGGATTGTGCTCTAACGATCAGGATCCGATTAAGAGTGCTCGAAGGCACTCTTAACATACAAAATTTGTCAAGCAAACATCTAAGAATGTATTAAATAAAAGAAAATCAAGAATTGAAATGAAAAAAATTATATCACATTAACGTAATTCGAAAATATTTATAAACTTAAATTAACACTATTACAAAATTATTCTGTCATATATTTTTTCATGACAACTCTACTTTCCAATAAGCGTTTATTTTGTCAATTTCTTGTTAAATCTAAAGAATAAATTGTCTAGTTTAACTATAAATCAAATTTTTAAAAAATATAAAGAAAAAAAAACTCAATTGAATTAACATTGTCCGACGAATCTGTTTATGGCTGCAAAGACAATTGATTTAAATTATCAATCGTTATGACTTCTCGAATACTACATAAATATTCTCACGCTGGAATTAAACCAAATCAAAAAAATCAAAATTTCACCACTTAAAAAAAAAATTGATTTAACTAACCTTTTAATTGTTACGGTGTCTATTTTACATTATTCAAGTATTTAAAAAATACGAACATTAGCAAGGAAAAAACAATGCAAATAAGAAAAAAAAATTTGATTGTTGATTTAGAATATTATTTTTTTTGTGCAATTGATTTCACTTATTTTTTTTATTAATCATTGTTTTTTTTATTGATGATTAACTTGAGTTTGATTTTTTTTTTTTTTTGTGATTAGCTTGGTTTTGAATGTCATACAAATGTTTTGAGTAAATAAGTCAAATTAAGATCGTCAAGACAAATAATGCTAAGAGAGAGAATACGAGATATTATTATTTGTCTTGATAATCATAATTAAACTTTCATTCTATCTCATATATATATATATATATATATATATATTTAAAATCTCAGTGAGGGAGAAAGAGAGAATTATGTACATATAAAATTTGAGTATATGATATAGAGAGAGAGTTATAAAAGAGATAAGAGCCTTAGAGTTTTAAAAGGAATGAAAGTCCAATTAGGATCGTCGACTCAATAATCCTCAAACAATATAAGCCGCGTAAAGCTCAAAACAAACAAAGTTAAGTATTTTATTATATAGATAATATTAAATTTATGTTTAGATTAAATAATAGTGTATAATATTAAATTAAAATAAACAAATAAATATTGAGGGTAAGAGTTTGTATAATGTGTAACTTTTATATGAAAGTATAGATCTCGGTTTGTAAGGGTAATAAAATATCCGTATTTTTAATATTATACTTATTCAAAATAATACCACCTACTACATAATACTCATTAATACATAATGGAAGGATTTGGAGGCCAGTCTTTAGCTCTAATAGGATTCAAAAAAAAAAAACTCACTCCTTAATTTTTTTTTAATTAAATTTTTGTTGAAAAGTCAAAACAATTAACATATCTAAAGTCTTGTCCAATTGTAAAAAAAAACGATAATGTCATTACTTAGTTTAAACAACTATTCTAAAAAGTTACGTTATCATACTATACATTTTTTTTCACAAACACAAATCGTAAGACAACTGCACTAAAAAAAATATAAAAGTACTTAATTAAAAAAAATATAAATATACCTTCGAGCTAAAAAATAACATGTACACAATAAAAAAAATAAAAAATAACAAGTACACAATAAATAAAGTACAAAAAAAAAGTATGCAAGATAACAAAAAAATAGGTATGCAATAAGAAGTAATTAAAAATAACAGGTACGCAATAAAAAAATAATAAGTACGAAATAAAAAAAAAACAGGTACGCAATAAAAAAAAATAATAGGTACACAAAAAAAAATAAAAAATAACTGGTATATAATAAAAAAAATAAGTACATAATAAAGAAATAACAGGTACGCAATAAAAAATAACAGATACACAATAAAAAAAAGAGCAAGTACATAATAAAAAAATAACAGGTATGTAATAAAAAAAATAATTGGTACACAATAAAAAAATATAAAAATAACAGGTAGGCAAAATATACCCAAGTCGGCAAGTCTAATTTATAAGAAACCCACAAATCAAAAAGAAAGAAGAGCGCAAAGTAAAATTAGAAAAAAAAATCCCAAAAAAACTATTTCTCAACCCATCATTTCTTTCCAAAATCAAATCAAACATGAAGGTTTCCAAAATCAAATCAAACATGAAGGAAGGAAGAAAAGATTTGTAATCGAATTGATCTTCCTCATCATCGTCGGAGGCGTTGATGAATTCCCATGAAAATAAGTCACTAACATCAATTTCTATGGCTTTGAAGGCACCGAACAAATTTTCTATTCATTCTTGATCGAGAATAGATTTCCCCCGAAAATAAGTCCAATCAAAAAAGAATATTTTAAGTCTAAAAATGAAGATAAGATTTCCCATATTCGTAGAGGTAGTTGCTAGAGAAAGAAATGGAGATATATGTGTTCTTGATCAAGAATGAATAGGAAAACGGGATGGTAATGTCTTCTATTTTGGTTTACTCGCATCTTTTAAATTTAGACTAAAAATCATATAATGAGAACAAAAATAGGTAATTAATATAAAATATTTGCCTAACCCCACCAACCCAAGGATCGCATTCAAAGTATTTTAAAAAACGGAGAATCTCTGTTTATACTAAAAAAAAATGGTAAGATTCATATTGGTTTACAAATCAAATAAGGGACTCTAGTCTAATTAATAATGCATAGTATTGTGTGTTAAATAACAATAATGAAGCAGGTCAAAATTAATGATAAATTAAATATCATCACCAAATTAAATTAATCCAACCTTATCTCTTGATACCTAAACAAAATAATCCCTACTGTATTTCGATTACCACTCCAGAGCTGGGCATGGATTACACACCCTATGAGTGAAGATGTAATTTTGATTAACATGGACCTAGCTAATCCATGAAGAACCAAATTAGAGCCGTATTATACTTAGATTCACATTTCATAAAACATATTAAATTCGAGCTTTTAACGTCATATAATCGACACAATAGAAATGTGACTTGAGTCACACGAATCACGATGTATGTTCACAATCTTACGCCCTCAAGCTCTGCACATCAATTCGTGCTTTGAGAGCAAATTCGCCATTAATTTTTTATTTTTATGAATTCACGAATCCACTCATACAAATCGCGTATTCGAATAAATAACAATAAATAAATTATATCACTAAATTTTTATACTCCATTTTTTTTTGCTTCTAACTATACTTCCATTAAGAGAAATTTCTAGCCAAGTAGTCCCACGTGAAAGCCATGCCTGAAACGTCAAATGAGTGTAGAGGGCCACTGCCCTTTTATATGCAAGTATGGCTTTCCCCCTTTCACTTGTATTTTCAATATAGGATTGAAAGTCAAGGTTTGTAATGCCTCAAAGCTTCCCCTTCACCTTTTCTTTGGAATCGATTTCTTTAATGTTTTTTTTTAATTGATTTCTTTACATTTTTTTTCTTTACTCATTTATCATATATTTGTATATAAAAATTGAATTTTTAAAATGTATTTTCAATAACTTTTATATAATATAAATATATATTTATACTGTACTCATAAGTTTTTGAATTTTGTCGCTCTCGCACCCTTGCTCTCACTGTCGTTCCGGCTTTCGTTCCCACTTTGTATAATTTAGAATGTGACTGGTGATGGGAGTATTTTTATGTTGATTTCTTTGTGAATAGAATAATGATAAAAAAAATAGACAGATTCCACAAGGCAGGTGGGCTCACGTATTCTAAATAAACCTTAATGCTCCGTTTAGTATAATAAAAAAATAAAAAATTAGAAGGATGAAAAAATAGAGAGATAAATAAAATATCATGTTTGGTAAAGAACGAAAATAGGAATGATAGAAAAGTGGATGAATTAACTTTATTTTTAACTCACCAAAATTAATCCCTCCAAAATCAGAAGGAAAGTGGATGGAAAGTTAATTATTTGTTTTGAGATGTATCTTATCTGTCTATATATGATATATACATTAATTTCATATAAAAATACAATGATAATATATATATATATATATATATATATAATAAATTTAAAAATAAAAAATAAAAAAATTAGAATATTAACATTAAATTTTTTATTCAAAGTTTATGTAGATCAACACGAATACGAACACTACACGAAAATAAACAGGTCAACTCGTAACTCGACATGACACAATTAGTTAAATAAGTTGAGTTTAGTTTGACTAATGTTCGACACAAATCCGTAATGAATTAACACGAATCTGACACAACACAACACGATTCCATTGTCACTTCTAATCTTAGCCGACACCAAAAAAAAAAAAAAAAAATTAGTTATTTTTATTTTCCATCCACCAACCAACCAAATACAAATGAAAGAAAATGTATCATTCTTACTTTATTTTTTTGAAGGATAAAAAATATATCTTTTCTATTTTTCATTCTTCCTATTTTTTATCATTCGTACCAAACAGAACATAAAAAAATATTTGAGCTAAAATTGTGAAGATTAGGACACTCATTATAGAGACTCTGTGGCTGTCATGCAACAAACACGTGCTATGTTGCTTGGAAATTTTCCAGCAAAACAACCACAATGGCGGCCAAAATTTATGTCTTAGTATCCATTACCATTCTCTGGCAATTTCCTAGATTTTGTAATTAAATATCAATACTAAAGAATAAATCATATATATATAGTTATCATTTGTCAAGTCCATTATGTAGGGTTACGACTCTCTCAAGTGATCCGAATTATTCGTGCTCAATTTAATTTTTAATTTATTTAATATGAGCAATATTATACAGACTTTAAAATTTGATTTAAAAATGTGACATCATTCAATGATAATAATTCATAAAATAAAGTTTTAAGTCAATTTATTATTTTTCATTCAATATTATATATGATGATTTACGAAAATAGTGAGTGTTTGATGATTGTGCAGGTGTGTCGCTTGTGAAATCAACTATAGGGTAAGGGAAATAGACAAGGGTGTGAGTGGTTCATCAAATTGAATATTTAGGCTAGTCCATTGTCAATGAAGTTCCTTGGTCTAATGTTGATTGTATTGCTCGAGGAGAAAGAGGAGGATAATTACATAGATTGAGATTGATTCCCTTTTTGTAGGGCATTTCTTTTCTATTTTGGCTGTTAGAGGAAATTATATCTACAGGACACGTGGACTTTCTAGAAACAACGAGGTGACATACTTGAGGCGGTAACTTGTTATCCAAGGGAGGGTTGCTTTGTCGAGCTCTTCCTTTTCTTCTGATAGCTAGATCCAAATCGACTTTCTTGAATGTCGAGTTGTTTTGGTATCACTTGGTAATCTAGGTTGAGTTAATTAGCTTTGGATGGGCCAAGTCTGGGCCATGTGGGTTGAGGCCCAATGGGATCAAGCATTGTTTATGTTATCATCAATTTAAATTGTCCAATGTTGTTAAGATTTTTTTTTTTTTTTGTAAACCCTACCCAAGTGATGAGCATCCATATGGTTTATCTCCAAATAGTAGTTATTGATTATGCTAATAATTATTTCAAAATTGTTTGTTAAAATTCTAGAGGCTAATTTTTAAGACGTTTTCATGAGTATTGAACTTGAGTTTAGATCGAATATACACAAGTTTTGCTTCGAAAAGAACAGAAGCCTTGCTCAAGTTCGAGCCCGGTCAACAACAATTCAACCTAACATAAACTTACTAAGTTATAACAAATTCAACTCGCTTAAACTCTTACTTACAATTTAAAAAAAAAGAAGAGAAATTGAAAATTAACCAAAAACAAATTAAGATGACAAAATTAGAATGAGATCATCTTTAATATGTTTGCACCTCAATTCATTTCTTTACACATCATCCACCATTTGGATATTTATTATATACAAGTGGGTCCTCACTCATTAATAATAAATAATGTGTTAAGAAAGAAATTAAAAAAAAATGTATTGGAGAAGATTCCGATCCAATAAAATCATTATTGTTTAACATTGACATTAAACATTGCATTTTCTTATTAAATTCTTTTTTATTTTGTACATTTTCAGTATTAGAAAGACGCATCATACGTACGGCATTCGCCTTTGAAAAAAATATTGTTTATTCAAAGTTGACAACTTTGCATTTTTTCTGCCATTGCAATGTCGTTGCAAGTCGCATGCATATACCTCACAAGACAAATTCTAATATTTTTACGGATAAATTATATTTTGACTCCCTCAATTATCATATTTTTATATTGCACACCTTAATTATGTGATTTGTTTGACATGGCCTCAATTATTAATGACTGTTTCAAATTTAATAAAAATTTATTTTATTTTGTCCCCTGAATTATGCAATTCTTTTTATTTTTCTTCAACATGTTAGTAATTTTTGACCAAACAGATAATAGATGTTTAAGATTGGGATAATGTGAAATAATTAAAGTAATTAAAGGGTTAATTTAAAGGATTAAAGTGTAATTTACTGTATATTTATCCATTAATTTATTTGTTGTACTATTTTGGTCAGCCTCACGAGCCATCTTTCTCTCTCCCTCCATATACTTCCTCAGCAAGGTAGCGAACCTTCCATACACTTGTCTCCCGCTATAATCCCTTTTTCACATTTAAAGTGAGTCATGTAATGTAGAAGAACCTATAAATTTCCGGCGATTCCTGCCTACTTCCGATCAGAAAAAGAGACTCCGGCTGTTTGATTCTTCTAAGAATTCTGTGGAAAGCGTACAGAAAAGTCTATTAATCTTTTTCCGGTGATCTCTGCCATGAACGTCGACAGAGACGACCACTCCATCCCTTCTTTAGATCTCCGGAAGCTAAAAGTTGTATCTGCTCTAGGCCGAGGTGCGAAAGGCGTGGTATTCTTGGTCCAAACGGAAAGCGGAGAATTGCTTGCTTTGAAAGCAATCTTAAGAGCTTCGATCGAGAAGAACAACAAGGCTAACGGTCATAGCAATGGTAGTGAGTACAGACGAATTTGCTTTGAACAACAAGTGTTGAGGTGTTTTCAACATCCTCTGTTGCCGAAACTTCATGGAGTTGTGGTTACGGAAAAGATCGTTGGATATGCTATTGATTACTGTCCTGGACGCGATCTCAATTCTCTCAGAAAGAAGCAGACAGAGAAGATGTTCTCCGATGACCCCATCAGGTAAATTCACTGATCTTCTCAAAGCCCTCTCTCATGCGTGTGAAATTGTTTTCAGATTATTTTATGACAAAAATAATATTTCAAAATTCAAAATCTCAGGTTTTATGGAGCGGAATTGGTACTGGCGTTGGAGTATTTGCATAGTTCAGGAATAGTATATAGAGATTTGAAGCCAGAAAATATACTGATCCAAGAAAACGGACATCTAATGCTTGTCGATTTCGATCTCTCAACCAAACTCTCCGCAAAAACTCCCGAAATTCGTCGCATCGTCAAATCGCTTCAGAAATCCGATCATATAAAGAAAAAGAAATTTCCTCCTTTCTACAGATGTTGCAATTCAGGAATTTCACCTGAAGACTCGGACAACCAGGCTGAACTCGGTTTCAACTCAGTGAGTCAGAATCACACTTCGGAGTCTGATTCGGATGCGAAGTCGAATTCGTTCGTTGGAACAGAGGAATACGTTGCACCCGAGATCATACTTGGCAAGGGACACGATTTTGCGGTGGACTGGTGGTGCTTAGGTGTCGTTTTGTACGAAATGTTATACGGTAGGACGCCGTTCAGGGGGGCTGATAGGAAAGAGACGTTTTTTCGGATTTTAACGAAGTCGCCGGAGTTAGTCGGAGAGAAAACGGCGTTAAGGGACTTAATTGGAAAATTGCTGGAAAAGGACCCAACGCAGAGGATCTCACTTGAGGAAATCAAGGGCCATCCTTTCTTCAGAAGGGTTGATTGGAGTTTGATTTTGGAAATCCAACGGCCTCCGTTTGTACCTGTACGGCCGGAGGCTGAGGACATTGAAGGCAATAAGGGAATTGAAGTGGAAGCTTTTGTCCAAGGAATTTTTGAAACTGGGGAGAAGGAGAAAGGGGAAGAAAACAACTTGGAGAAGAAGAATGAGGAGAGTACGAATAATGGGGTGTGGGGTGAAGGACTGAGTCACCCAACTCAGGCTGACAATATTTTGATTTTTTAATTTATATATTTTAATTTTGTTCACCCGAAATTCAATAATAGGATGAAATTGTTGATTTGACAATTGTGCTTTTATTTTTGGTACCACAAAGTGAGAATATTTTCAATGAACATATTCTCCCACACCCAACCCCACCCCTCCCCTATGTTGTGTCTAGAACGTGGGGTTGTATATATATATATTAGGATAATTTGAGCCTCAAGATACAATATAAATGAATAATTTTGAGAGAAATATTAATAATTGTTGGATATTGGTGATCATAGGGTGTCCAAACTTGCATTAATAACTTTTTAAATTTTGAATCGAATAGTGTAATTTAAAGGCATGTCCTAGATAAATATGTTTACTTTTGTGTTCACTGGTTGTTCTGTCAATGGGATAGATAAATGACCACAAACTCACGTTACCAACCTAGACTCTGGGGCTGTTTGGTAAGGGGTATGATAAGATGGGTATGAAAAATAGTTTAAAGGATAGTTAAATTACATGTTTGAATTAAAAATTCAATCCTAAGTCTCCAAATTTTGACCCGTAACTAGCCCAAATATTAAACTCATGCTTATGAATTTCATCAAACTTAGGACGGGGTGGGTTTAAGAAGATAAGTTAAGGAGTTAAGGATATAAAAGATAATTGTAATAATTAACATGAGTTTGAATTAGATTTATCAAGGATAAAATAGTCATTTATAAGATAAATAGTTATTAATAATTATGATATATCCGTTGGTTCTACATATGTATGTGTTGCATACCAAACATAGATATAAATTAGATTTAAATTTAAAATCCCATTTTTGTTAAAAGTGATTTGAGTCCAGAAAGATATGGGGAAGTTAACCCTAACCCTCCCCAAAAATCCATCCAAATAAACTCTAGCAGATGTTCTAATGGTACAACCATAAGTTGGATATAATATCGAATGAGCAATGCTGTTGAGACCTTTTTTTTTTTTTTTGAACAATATAGAGACCTAATTTATTGATCTAATTCAGTGTGATATTTGGATTCACTATAGACTCTATCAAATATTAAAACTTAATGTTGAGTCAATTATTCCTATAAAATCATATCATTATATTAATAAATTAAATCAAAATTTTAAATTTAAATAGTATTCCTCACTCCGAGAGAACAAACCATTACTTTCAAGAGTGTTTTTTTTTTTTATTTTGGGAACTGGATTTTCAAGAGGTCGAAATGAATCAACTGGATAAATCCAAGTTGTGACATTAGTATAATATAATAATAATAATAATTATTATTATTGTGATGTGAACAGGTAGGTTTGAGAACCACCTCACCAAGAATGGCAGAAAGCCTACGGAACAGAAAGTTGGGTCATACTCATAGATGTATGATGCAACTGTTAACTACCTCATAAATTGCTATAACAAAATCGACGCCTACTAATACAGCCACATGAGATATCACAACAACACAGTCATACAACAAATTATGTGCTGCTGCAACTATTATTGAAGTTGTTGCATCTTCAGCGCCAAGCTTGACTCCCATGATAAATAGATTGTACATGAATTAAACCAATTTGAACACGGCACAATTTTGATTCAAAATAAACATATTCCGTCAAATGATCATTAAAGTTGTTGCCCAAACGTTGCAGATCTTGTTGGGTCAACGGTTCATTAAAAAAATGCCAACGTCGGCATTTTTTATGGAAATGACTTGTTGCCCAAACTTCCTGAGCCTACAACTTTATGGGCAAAACATAGCCACCAGCTTTGACTCTTAAACCCCCATTTACGTGAATGATTTGGGAGGATGAAAAGCGAGATTAGAGCTCAGCACACACTACATTTCATGAGTAGGTTTACTACTGCAAGGAAAACTTGTTCGTCTTCACATTATATGGCTGAAGTTCAACTACAAAGAGGGTCTCACAAACACCTCTATCTATCTATCGATTGTGCCCTCAAGTCACCTAAGTGGCTGCTCAGCCAGGTAGATATGGCTCTGTATAATAAGCCCTAACAAACCACCCTAGACAGAGAAAATTGATTTCAAAGAGATGAAATGTAATATAACTTGGAACAGCGAACAAGACTTAACGGTCACAATTCTATTCCATCACTACATGAAAAGATAAAACCATACAGGCCTGGCAACCAACTTGTGGAATCCCCAAAAACGAGATTGCCTGAAATCTGTCTCATTCCAAGTTCTCATACTACCTAATGGGGAGAGTAGAGCACCAGAAGCAGATATATATAACACACTGCAACAATGCTCACTCGTCCTCCTGGCCGCGCAACCTGGCCAATTTGTTGGTAACGGCAACATCTAGTTGTGCCGCCCGCTCAATTGTCACCTTTCTTTTGTGAGTTGATGCATTATGTCAGTGTTATTAGAATCACATTGAACCAGATCAATTCTGTAGTTAGACCATCTAAAGTGTCAAACCGTCTGGCAAAGAGCAAAAATTTTAGTTTTATTAATAGAACACTAATAAAATGTACAACCCATATATATGAATGATATACAAAAAACAAAAAAAAAATTACTATAAATTTATCTATAAGACCTAATAAAAAAAATTGGATTCAATTATAAATTGAATTTTAAGAAATTTTTCCATAACTAATTCAAAAAATAATTTGTTCAATCACAAACTTATATTATTCATCATTGAATTTTAATAAACAATTGAAAATAACTTTAATTATGATTATTCTATTAAACTAAACCTAAGTACACGAACTACTTAACTAATCACAATAAAATTATTCAAACCTCTAAATCAAATCAATTTAGTCTAACTATAATGCAAAACTACAATTCCAATTCAACACGTACAAATAAAACACTAGAGAGGACTACAAACCCAATTATCAATTATATATATATATAAATAAATTATAGAAGAGGACTACAAGCCCCAATTTTATTTCAACATAGAAAAATAAATACAGGATTACAAATCTCAATTTTAATTTAATACATAAAATACGAAACATCAGAAAAGACTACGAGCCCCAATTTCATACTTTCAATCCAAAATGTAATAAATAATATGCAACAGAGGACTACAAACCCTAATTTCAATTCAACATGTTAAAAATAAACCACAAGAGATGACTACAAGCTCTAAATTTAGTTCAATGTATAATCATAAAAAAATAGGAGAGAGCTAACATATTTCGTAATATGTTAGTTAATCTTTAATTTTTTATTTCTCTACTTAACTCCATTAATTTTATGAAAAATTGTATGTATTGGGAACATGTTTCATATTTTTTTAGCTAAATTATTATATTTTTTTATTATATGGCCGGTCCAGCTAGTTGAATCAGTAAATAATTGATCCGATATCTCTGCCAATAGTACGGTCTGCTTCTGATAACTATGCATTATGTGCTATCTCTGCACAATAACTCCTGATAATTTACCAAGAAGTCAGTCATAATATCAGATCTATAAAACTTCTCAAGAATAATAACATTAGCATGGGGTTGAGCTGTCTAGATAGGGGAGAAGGATCGAGAGTATCCCAGAACCATATAAAAATGAACCATAATCTACCTATTGTGCATCATCAAAACTTCAAGTTCCTTAACATTGTGCACAACAAACTTATTAAATCCATTGGGAAGATAATGGCGAGTCTTCTTGTCTGAGCCATAACCAATGTTGGGCATGAAGTTGTATCCTTTGAACTTTCTCCTTACATGGTAATCAATGCCCTTCGGCCTTCGCCAGTTTGGCTGCAACCGGAAGTTATACGCATTCAACAGAATAAGACATGTAGGAGTTGGAAATATAATCCATTGGAGAACAGAATGTGAAGAAGTCTAATGCCCCAAGCATGTATCTGTTTCCAGTCAGTATGCCCAAACAGCAGGTGCTTACGTATGCTTTGAGAATTATACAGAAACCAAGCACATCAAAATATCCGTGAAGCCAAGATGAATAACCACGGGTTTACCAAGGAAACCACACGCATGAAGATCTTTTGTCATTATCAATGGAAGGATCTAAACATAGCAACAAGTAGAATCAAATTATTATAAAGCCATCCTTCCACAATAATTTATTCCCATTTGGAGAAACAGAGAGCAGAAAGCACAACTACATATTGATTCCATAGCCAAGCACAATCACACCAGTGCAATATCGATTCGGGTATTTACTTTAATAGGATAAAGTGAGAAAAAGGGTATAAGATGATTCGTTAAATAACTTATCATGGCTGGGGCACTTGTTGAGAGAGTATTTAAATTTAGAAGCAACACTCATCACAAAATTGAGCTCTTGTGCACTTAGTAGGCGACTGGTCAATTTACACACCTACCATAGCTTTCAAACAATTGGAATGAAGAACTTTCCTGGGCGGATGAACGTGTTTTTTCTCTTTTGGAAGTAGTGAATGATAAGGAAAAAATGTTGATGACGAATTTTCAACTCAAAAAAGAGGATGTATTAAGTAGGCACTCTTTCGACGCAAAATTATAACCATGGGACTAATTTCTTGATAAAAATGAATTTCGTTTTGTAATACGTAAAAAATAAATATCCTATTACCCGAGAAAATATACCATTTGTACGTCTCAAAAAAATGACACTCAATCACAATTTTTTACGTGCAGCCACCTATAAACTGCAACACAGTTGACTCCTAAGAGCAGGGCCAAAAGATTACTACAGCTTTGACCAGGTTAAGAAACAAATTTTTATATCCACTTTTCAAAGATACTAACAAAAATACACCTGTTTGATCGAAAGAGACGGTGTTTATTTTGACTTGCCCACCTTGCTAATTGCATTAGATTGACTACTCGACCAATATTAAACTAATCTTTTCACACATACCTAAGACAGATTGTAGGGAGTCTGACATGAGCTGGTAGTTCATAAACCGAGCAATGCTGAAGTGCTTGATAAGCAAAAATATGACCACACTACAGTAGCGGGTACCGAAGACATCAACAAATTTTCAAAACAATTGTGTGCGCTTCATCAAAAGTAGAAATAAATATCATGCCCTTTGACGATGAAATATGGCATTACTCTTACAGTTTTCTCCATTTTATTGTATGAGCGATTAAACCAATGAATAACATGAGCTGCCAAACACAAGCAATTTAGGTCAGAGATTGCAAACCATACCTTCACAGAAACCTTCCAGTCACTTTGTGGCCTATTCAACTTCTTGACGGTTGACACGCTTCTTCACTATCTTCTTGGAGAGAAAAGGAACAGCCATGGTTTCTCTATCATTCAAACAAACCAAACCATTGAGCCACAAATAGAAAGGAAAAGGAATTAGCAGAAAAACGAAGAGAAAACTGAATCACTTCAAATTAGTACCCCAAAGGTTTGTCGAATTTCAGCGAGTTCAATAAATGAAATTAGATACCATGCAATACCAGGCAAACACAACTTTCACGATACCTACACCTATAGACATACTTGAAGCGTTTTTTCTTGTTTGTGAAATTCGATATCTTTCAAGACGATACAATTATTAGATGCTTATAAACTTAGAGTTTCGTATGATTCGATTAAATCGTTTAAGTTGTATTTGAGTCAATTCTAAGGTGACTAGTTATCAATACCGGCTGATAGAGCTATACCATAATATGATTTAAATCTCTCATCATTTTTAAGCATTTTCTTTCCCACGCCACGACATCACCATAAACTGAATATGAACCAGCGAATCCAATACGAACCCTAATAAAAAATTAACACTGCATCAAAGTACATTCAACCTCAGAACAGTTTAAATACACGAAATGAGCATACAAAATTATCTCCAACTAGTATAGATGCAGAAAATCACGCTACAATACACTGCGTGCGTGCGTGTTGTGTGTGTGAGAGATAGAGAGATAGAGAGATGGGTTTCAAGCCTGCTCGAAACGCAGAGGTGACTGAACTAGGGTCAGATGCCTGGGCTTGGAGCTCGGATATTGCAAGGTTTGTTTGGGCCTGGCCCAAAACCTCGTTCTTTACGCAGATCAGGATCAGCTGGACCCAAGGCCCACTATGTGCATCGTATCTTATTTTTATAGCGATAGGCCAACAGTGAGTTCTCTTTTTTTTTTTTTTCTTTTTTTTAAAGTTAATTAGGTTAAGGTCTATTCATTACAACGGTGATGTCACGTGACAAGGTGATGTTGTATCACCAACTAATAATATTAAAACAAATAAGCAAATGAATCTCACAAAAATCAATAACTAACATGCAATATAAGCAAATAACTTTCCACATTTTTGTCACGTAAGTCTGGGGGTTCACCATTCTCATTTGGAATTTTATTATTAATTGATGATAACATGTCATCAATTGATGATACATTGTATTACCGTTCCATTCAATATTTACTCCTTCCTTTGGTGTGTAAATTAATTTTTGTCCTATTGAATTTTTAGTATAAAAAAAAGGTTCTCCAATTTTTGAAAAAACTTGCGGTCCCTGTGTTGACACGAATGTTAAAAGATTAGTTAGTTACTAGTTTTCATTACCCATTTTGCTCTCATTACATGATTCCAGCCTAAAGTATAGTTTTTTTTTTTTTGCGTTTATTATTGAGATTTTTTCAGTGTTGTGTATCAGTTTTAAAATTCAAACTCGTGAACCAATCAATTTAGACATAAGATGATGTCTGACGATCTGTGTGTATGAATAAGAAGGTACATTAATAATCTGTATTTTAGTATACTTGTCTAATGATATGTATTTATAAAAAAAAAGTACATTAATAATCCGTATTTTAGCGTACTTGTTTAATGATTGTTACATACATGTTATTGTTTATATTTTTTATTACATACCTATTATTTTTTTGATTGTGTACCTATTTTTCTTTGGCTCAAAAGTATATAAATATTTATTTTTAATTGTAAACCAAATTTTTTTTTTTAGCATATGTGTCTTATGATTTGTGTTTATGGACAAAAATATATAATATAATAATTTAACTTTTTAGAATAAATGTTTAAATTAAGTGACGACATTATCGTTATTTTTTGTAATTGTAAAGGGTGTTAGCCATGTCTATTACTTTGATTTTTTAATAGAGACCTAATTCAAAAGAAAATCAGTGAGTGGGATTTTTTTTTTTTGGTATCCTATTAGACTTAGGAATCGATCTCCAAATCCATCTTTTTTTAGGGTAGCAATAATGAGTTATTGATCTCCTAACAATAAGATAAATTAAGAGAGAATTAATTTTAAGTGATTTAGACATATTTGCAAATTATTTACTATAGGACCTTTGAGAAACAATGATGTGATAGCTATTGACGGTGATGAAAAAAGTAAAAAAGATCAAAATAACTTTACATAAAATAGTAAAAAAAAAAATGGAATAACTTGTAGTTTAAGACAAAATATAGCCCTTAATAAAACACAATAACAAAATATGATTCATGCAACTGACCTATAAATGTTAGAAAAAGACATTGTTATTGAGTTGAGTTGAATTAAACTCCGAATCTCCTAATTTGGGAACAAAAAACTCTTCTCATCTCTCCCCTGAACATTGTTGCATGTCATTAGTTTTGTTAAAAGTACCCCAATAATCCAACTGTCCAGATTCATTTTGGATAAAATCTAAATGCTTTTTGTGAAAATGTTATGTAACCACTTAGGCTGTTTGGTAACTGTCTTTGTTATGAGTTTTGTGTTTTTGTTTTTTTTGTTTAAAATGAAAACAAAAATATGTTTGTTTATTTTTTTTTGTGTTGTTTTGTTTTCGTTGTATTGGAGACAAAGACAGAAAAATGGAAACAAAAAATTTTTGTTCCAGAAAAACACGCGTGAATTGTTTAAATGAGGTATTACTTCAACTCTTGTTAGCCACAAAATTCCACTTCAAAACAGGGGCTATAAATATGGGATCTTTTTTGTCTCAGCCACTCTTGCTCTTCCCACAGATCAGTTGCTCAGTCACTTTCTGTTCTCTCAGCCACTCTCTCTCTTTTGTGAAGGTAAGCAGCGATTGTCTCTCTCTCAGTACGTCTTTCTTCTCTGAAGCTCTCTCAACAACTCTCTCTCTCTTCCACTCACAGATCGACGAAGACGAAGCAAGGCTCACACGAAGACGACTTAAAGCCGAAGACGAAGAAGGTAAGTATAACCCCTTTCATTGTATACGTATATGTATATATATACATAGATCTGTATATATATGCATAAATCTACATAGATCTTTTTTTTTTATTTATATTTTTTTATCTACATAGATTTGTACGGTTTTGTGCTTTAATCATATTTTTTTTTCTAGTTTTGCTATCTTAGAAAATATGTTTAAATTGTTTGAGTGGTTTTGCATTTGTGGGCATCAACGTTGGGGAAATCTTCTCTTTAATGCCAAGCGAAATTATATAATTTGATGTCATTATTCAAAAATCCTTCATTTTATTCGGTTTTGCATTTGTTTTGTTTGCAAACCATTCATTAGATTTGGTTTTACAGACCATATTTCAATGCACAATTTCCTGTATATTTATAGAATAGCTTGGACATTTGTCTCTGTTAAGAAACTCATCAAACTGATATTTAATTTTATTTTTGTTTTTTATCTGGCTTTAAAGGTAGATTAGCAAGTTGATTGTCAATATAAACTTTTCTAATTTGCTTTCAGGATTTAGCTCAACTAGTCATAATGAAGTTTCAATTAGACGTGTGCTTGTTCTATCAGTCATTGTCAATTTTGTTCCTAGTAGGGAATAATTTGTCAAATCTGTGGATCGAATTCATTAAATAATTTATAAATAATGATTGCAAAAGAGCACTAACAAGCATAAGGATTAGATAATCCTTAGCCTAGTATACGTCCCTTATAAAGCCTATTTGGCCATTAAAGGGAGCTTTATATTGTATGCGCATGAATTAGGATGGTCGAATAATCTTGGATTTTATATTTACTGAATAACAGTTGATTAGGATTGTTTCATAGGTCTCAAAACCGCAGATGATGTGAATTTAATCAAGCTCCCTTGTCTATCCATCTAAGATATGTCTATTATCTGTGCGACTGTACCATTGTCATGTTTCCTCAACTGCAGCTTGGAGTCTGCATTTCACTTGAGTGTCAGCTAAATTTTAGTAGAATTTCTTTTTTTGTAATTGGGCTATCTGTTATGGCTTTTCAACTGTCAATACATGAAATTATCTGTGATGTTCATATTAGGATGATGATGTATTGATGGTGGTTACATTTATTCTTTTCACCTTTTTTTTGTCTATCAATGCATTACTTGGATTTGATGTACAACTTGATCCATGTTGAAGGATTAAAGCCAACTTATGTTGGTCTTTCTTCTTTTTATCTATCATCATCGGTTTATGTGAGGTGCTGGATTGTTCTGCAGTGATCTTTTTGTCAGGACATGGAGCTGGGGCGTTGGTGCATAATCACTCTTCATTTTGCTGATTGTTCTCTCTGCTTTGGGCTTTGTGCACTATTCACGCGACTGTTCACATGAATAGCTGGTTTCTAATGCTGTTGCTTTCTGTCCAAGTGCTTTAGTGGTTCATCTATTGGCTCTCAGCTGGTTCCTCAGCTGCTCTTGATGGTTTGTCAGCTGCTTCATCATGATCCATTTTGTTGTTGGGATGCACTGTTCACGTCCAATGTTCATGTGCACTGTCTGTTTTGTTGATGTATCAGCTTGGCTCTTGCTGGCATTTCAACTAGTTCTTGGGGTCTCTCATCTGGTGTTCAGCTGGTTTACTGCTTTATGGGATTTCATTGATGATGGCAACTGTTGTTATTAGGATTCTGCAGCTGGGAATTCTTGGTTCCGTTCAGTTGGATTTTGTTTTTTTCATGTAACTGCTTTGCTCGGTTCTTCATGGTGTTTTGCAGCTGGTTGTAGCTGGATGTCCAGCTGGTTTTTATCAGATTTTCAACTGGGTCTTTGACTGGTTTTCAGCTAGGCTTATGTCCTTTTGCGTCTCCAGCAGATTCATTGCTTTTGGGGTGCTATTAAGGTGAATGTAGGTCTTGTTGCTGTTGAGATGCTGGGCAGTGTTGACTTTGGATGAATGCATTTTTTTGTCTTTCTTTTGAAGGATTAAAGTCAACTTTGGCTTTTTCTTTGTTGTTAAAGCTTTGTTTTTTCTGCTTCTTGTAATGTTGTCCTTTATCAATAATATTTCTCCTTTTTACCAAAAAAAAATTAAAAAAAATATTGGAATTGCTCCAATGCCCTGACAAAATATTATTCTTGAGAGTTGTACTTAAGTCATATTGAACTTTTACTGTTGTTTAATAGTTGCTTGTTTGCCAGATGGGATATCTTTGGATTGGATTTCACTTGATCATATGGAATTGGATTGGTTTAAATTGGTGTTCGAATAGGTTTTGGAGTGGATTGAACCAAATGTTGGATATCTTGTCCATATTATGAAATAAAAGTGTTGATTTGTTTGAAAAAAAAATGAGATATTATAAAACATATTTGGGATAAAATTTGAGATAGTTACCAAACATGTTTTATATTTTTATTCTCATAATTTGATAGACAAAAATGACTACCAAACATGTTTTCTGTTTCAGTGTTTACCACAAAACAAAGACATAAAATTGTCTCTGTTTTTGGTTTTTTGAAGACACAAAAATAAAAACGTTATCAAACGAACCCTTAATCTTTTGAACTATATTGGTAAAATTGTGAAAAGGTACATCATTTCATACTTATTTGTGTAAAAATATCTCAATTTAAAATATGTGTATAAGTACTTTTATGTGTAAATATTTGGTAAAGAGATACACTTTTGTTGAATTGTAATTTTTTTTTCTTACTAAATTGTCTTTTTTCTTTATTAATGGGAGACAAATATGACAGTTATATAGGGATTCAGTTTCCTAATTTTATGGTATATCTTTTTTGAATTTTAAATTACCTATTTATCTATTATTGCACAACCGTTTATTAAAACATTCATTTCATATTTATTCCTCTATCATTAAAATCGAAAATATCTGTCAATGACACCCTCCCGCCAATCAATGTCATCATACTATAAACTAAAATATCACAGTGATACCTTTTAATGACAATGGTACGAGCAATAACACACTGTTACCATCCAAAATTCACACTGTTACCAACCAAAAAGTCACACTACATTTATATAATTTATTTTTTTATTTTTATAAATCATAATGAAGAATATATGTTTCTACCTTATATAATATTATTGATTGTTAAGAGTGTTTTTTTCCATAAATATTTTAAATTTAAATTTAATACAGTGATACATATCACATTGACACAGTGATACACAACAATGTCACAATATTACAAGTCAATGTTACACTGCTACAAGCCAATATCACACTGATACAAGTCAATATCACACTAAAAGGAGTGTTAATGATATTTTTGATAAAAGATGGAGTGTCCTTAAAGATATGATAAACTAAAAAGGGTGTAGTTGAAATTTTTCCAAAAAATCATTACACCTCTTGAACGTTGCCTCCATGATCTGCAAGTCTTAAAGAAGATGAATCCTCTCAGAACCTTCCTTTTTTTTATGTACAGATTCATGGTGGTTTCTACGTTCTACGATCCTCATTTGCGGTCCACCTCAACATCCAGAATGTTCGGAACCTTGTGCTTCAAGTCCTTAGAGTTTTGCGATCTCGATGAGTCCTCTTGATCAGAAACAAAAGAATTTGGACTTCGTTGATAATTTTATCGAGAGTTGATTTTTCAATAAGAGAAAATCGTCTGGATCCATTGGAATTAGGACATTTTGAAAAGAATGTAGGTTTTAGGGATATTTTTTTTATCAATCTTGGAATAATGGAGGTTTCGGCGATAAAGGAGTTTTATGGGTAATATTTGACATCCCTAATATTTCGATTGTGGAGACAAAAATATAGGAATGAGTTTTCATTATACTAAAGAAGGTATTTTAGAGATTTGTTAGGAATTGTGTATTTTTTGACCTATATTTTTAAAAGTGATTTTTTTTTCCATAATTTCTAAAAAGGGCACCGCCCCCTTAAAACCCTTATTTTTTCTATTGATGGATAATTGGGATGTTGCCCATACACTTTTACCCTTCCTGCGTATTTTGGGCACAGAACTCTGTGGAAACGACAATGTATTCTCGACTTTCTCACCCTTAATTTACTTTTATGTCCTTAGTATTCCGACTTTCTCAATGTCAAGTAGGTTATAAATTGCATTTATTGCCTTACCTAAACACTACATACAAACAGCCAGATTTAGGTGTGAAAAATGGACATGGAAGACTAGAAGGTAAAGAGGAACCGGTGACCTACACTTGCTTCTGCGTGGGACAGAGGGCTCCTAGTACTTTTTATCCATCCTTTGTGATGTGCGGTGTACATACATATATTTAGGATACAAAATTTGAATTTTAATTTAGAAAGTATAATATTTCTCTTTAACTAAGTGTAGTTGCAAATTTCTATACGATTGCTTTATGTAGTTTTGGGCAAGTGTGTGGAATTACGTTCCCAACGCCCTTTCTTGTGCCTCTCTACTTTAGTGGGCTTTGGACTTTGAATGATTAGCTTTGGTTAGACTCCTGTCTTTGTTTATTCTGCTTACACAATTTAAATATAATTAAAAAATTATAACTCAAATATATATTATTTTTTAGATGAATGAATTCTATTAACTCTTTCAAGATGACCCATTCATCTAAGAAATAATATATATTTTAATTATAATTTTTTGAATTACATTTAAATTATATGCCATTATTCATTTATTCACGCCCAATGTGAATTGGCAGCAATTCTTCCTCGTTGGGTGGTGCAGTAGTCAATGCTCCACCTACCCATCTCAACCCTCGAGTACCACGAGTCTTCTCTCCCACACATTTAGATCTGGCCGTCTCAATACTCATTCTGGATATATGTCCCATAGCTCTATTGATTTTAGTGCTTAGATTTGATTTTGTCTTGGACGTTAGGATTCAAAATTCATTAATCATGCAAAACACACAAATTCAATTCCTCCAAAGATTGCAAACATGTACGTCAAACACACAACTTGTGCGTGCACGCTGCTCCTCAGCACATCTTCAAATTTTAAAAACCCTTTCAAGTCAGTCAAACCCTAACAACCTCATAAACCAATATCCCAACGCCACCTCATCATCCTGACATTCTTTTCCACGTGTCACTCAATGATTCGCTTCACATATCAGTCTCAGTCCACATAATTCATACCCCAACATCTTCAGCTTTCATATCTCTCCCTATAAAACTCTCCATATTAACAGCAACCTATCTCACGCTTTCTCCAATGGCCTCTTTCCGGTTCTCAGCCCTATTTCTAGGGTTTCCATTACTTTTTCTGCTAATCTCACCAACACAATCACTCAACTGTTCGTCAAAAAATTTCACAAACAACATCTTGTACACAAACTGCACAGATTTACCCACTCTAAGCTCCTACCTTTACTGGACCTACGAACCCACAAATTCATCTCTCTCCATCCTCTTCATCGCCCCTCCGGCGAAACCCACTGGCTGGATCGCCTGGGCCATAAATCCAACTGGCACAGGAATGGCTGGCTCTCAAGCTTTGATTGCGTTTCAAGGTTCCAACGGAACTATGGCCGTCAAGACCTATAACATCAGCTCGTACACGTCCGTTGTGGAATCGAAGCTCTCGTTCGATGTGCTGAACCCGCGAGCTGAGTACTCCGGTGGGCTCATGATGATATTTGCCACGCTAGCATTGCCGAAGAACATGACGACGGTGAGCCAGGTGTGGCAGGTGGGTGCGTCGGTGACCACTGGAGTGCCAATGAAGCATGATTTTGGGCCGGCGAATCTAAATTCCAAGGGGAGTTTAGAGTTGGTGAAGGTAGCACAGAGTAATGGTACTACTACCGGTGGTGGTTCTGGTGGTGGTAGTTCTAACACTACTAGTGGAGGGCCGAGTGGGTCTGATAAAGCTGGGGCGGCTTCAATGTTTGGGCAGAGTCTCGCTGGTTTTTATGTAACTTTGCTATTGCTTGCAAGTTTTGTTGTTGGGTTTTGAAATGGCATGGTTTACCACATTTTAACATTATATTAAGTAAGCAGCATTAGAAGGATTAGATGGAGTGGCTAATTCTTTTTCTTTTTAAGATACATACGGATTCTATATGATCAAATAAAAACATACTTGAACTCTTTGGATTTACTATTTGGTTTTTTGTTGGATTAATTTTTTTTTTTCAACGGCCAGAAGTTTTAGAGTCAGTTCACAAATACCTTAACTAATTTCTTTCTTGATTCGATTGTTTTGTGTCGATATGATTTACACAAATTTTATGGGTTTTGAAAATTATTTGACTTGAAAATTACCTAACCAATCAAATAATTTCGGCATACCGATATTAAAATGCTTAGTGGATTATTATAATTATCCAAGTTTATTGCACAAGATTTGGTTAAATGTATTGAGCTTTGAGAGGATTCTTATAAAAAGGAAAAAAAAAAACAGGAGAGGATGCTTCCTTTGGCTACCAAGCTGCCTTCCTTCCCTTTGTAATGTTTGTAATTGTATTCCACTTTTGAGCAGCAGTGTAAATGGCCACCCAAAAAAAAGAAAAAAGAAAGAAAGAAAAAATGGCAACCACTCGAAGTTTTGATGTATTGTTCAAAATAAATGGATGGACCATCAATCTTCCACTTTTGATCGAATCATAAAAGGCTCTTTTCTTCGTGTACAGGATACTTAATTAGTAATGCTACTCTCTTTTCATCCCCTTTGTTCGAGAGTTGTAATTATTGCTTGCAATTTTATTTAAACATCAATAATAATTAAAATTAGTTTTGAGTCACAAAAATAGTTTATTTACTTGTAGGGATAAGATTACGTAAATCTAATTCTCCCTAGACCCCGCAATAATAACAAGAATTTTATGTACTAGGCACATCTTTTAATAATTAAAATTGGTGACTTGATCACTGGGCACGGGCGGTGGATATTAAACTAATTACTAACCTTACCTCAAATTAAATTCAAACAGTTTATTATTCAACTTTTATACAGACATTCATTTGGCTCGAACTGGGCCACAACCAAGTTCCATGGACGATAGATATTAACGAGCTCGGTATAATTACCAACTCGAGAGTTGGGAGCACGGAACAGGGCCAAACTACAAAAGTTGCGGTGGGACACATGGACAGGGGACAAGTAAACATCTTATGAACAAAAATCCACAAGTAATGGAAACAGGTCAAGTAGTACACTTCACAATTAGTGGGCGCAAAAAGACTACGAGGACCACAGCTCCTGGATAAAAACGAACCCTAAAGTTGTATAAATAGCCAACAAAGCTACAGTGCAAGAGAAAGTCATTTGGAGTACCATTAAGTAAAACCTAGGCAATATCTTGTAAAGGCTTCCTACAACAAATTTGATTTTTCGTGATGAAAAAATTGGTTGCTGAAGACTTTTGGCAACAATATTTTGTCGTCGCTCATTTGTCGCGGTAAGCCCGTCATTGAAAATTTTTTGTAACAAAATGTTGAACTCGTCGTCAAATGCTCATTTTTTGGCGACAAATTTACAATTCCTAGTAACAACAATCTTTTTTTCTAAATAGTACAATTCTCAAAGAGTAAGAATTTCTCTTACGGTGGACGTAACCTTAGTGCCTCAACTAAAGCAAACCACTTATATCGTTGTCTTTTTTTTACATCATACATAGAGCATACACACTCATATTCTCCCAAACACATTTGTTGGACTTCACTCAATCTATTCTACGACCCAATCCAATTAATTTCAAACACCATTAGCTCTCCTGTCTATTAGCTAGCCATATATAGCATCTTAAGTAATACAATTTCCAACGAACAAAAGTGTCTCTTATAGTGGATATAACATTAATCTCTCGACTAAGGTGAAATACTTATATCGTTGTCTTCTTCTTGCATCATACATATAACATAGATCCCATACACACACATTCGTTGAACTTGGCCCATATATATTCTACTACCCAATCCAATCAATTTGGAACACCACCAGCTCTCATGTATACTATAGCTAGCCATAAATAGCATCTTAATGAAAACATTGCCTCTGGTCATCTCCCTTTGATTAATTTAGACGGTCATATCCTGTGCTCCTCTTTCTCAAAACCGATTAGAATCACATGCTACACAAAGACGCTTCTGGATGCATCCATTTAATGTGATGTAGTCAATGTCTTGAATTTTTATTTTATTTTATTTTTTCACTCAAATTCAAAGATTCCCAACGCCCCCAACCCCCCCCCCCCCCCCCCCCCAAAAAAAAAAAAAGTAAACAATCACCCCTACAATTCTTCGAGATCAGCTTATTAAATGGATGATTTGACTCTAAATATATAAAAAAAAAGACAAAGGCTAAGTAGGACCCCTAAATTATACGATTTATTAAATGGTTGCGTTTGATTCGCTTATTAATTTTTAAAGAAAACAACAGAATCTTGAGCAGTGGAGCAAAATCCGGATTTGATTTTCGGATGGGTGAGGTCATAGCATTGAAATATCATATCATTTACGAAGTACGACCCCTAAATTATTTGATGAAGACTCAAAGAAACGTGGTATTGTTTCACCGACAAAGGTAGGGGTCGTAGTTGGTGGACTTGCCAAGTATTTCTAGTGTAACATGTACGTTGTGATATTTTGTTAAATTGTGGTAATATGTTTTTTTTTATTTATTATTATAGGGTGTCAAGGCTCTGCTGATTATTTTCTATCGTAACTTGAGTTAGTAATATGTGTTATTGTTAGACTTGTATCACATTTTTGCACTTAAGCTTTATGAGCACCAACATTTTTTAAATATCAAATTTTTTTTTGAAAATTCCACAACTAGTGGAAAAATCTGGCCAAAACTCAAGTCATTGAGAACTTCCACAGGCGAAAAGACATAGGGACACAATATAAAAAGGTGATTTGGTGAAGACAAAATAAAAGGGAAAAAACACTTTCACGGGCTTTTGCATATCTCTAGTGGGTGTCGTCCAAACAAAGCTCCACAACAAAAAGCGAAAACGAAAGTGAAAAAGGGATAGGGGCATTCACACGATTGTTAGCACATTGAGAGAGAGAGAGAGAGAACCTACCCTTCCCCTATGGTGTTCTTCATCAACAACTAAGGCTTGTCTTCCCAGTCAGTTGTTTTTTGGGCAGGTCAAGTAGAATATAATTTGAAATATTTTTTAAGTTTAGATTGGATTTGAACAAAAAATGGAAATTTAATTTAAACTGAAATAATACTCGGATTGGGATCTCTAATTTGAGCATTAATTTGTATTGGACCCAAATTTTATTCCAAGTCGTGTAACATCATAATGTTTCGTTTGATAGGAGGATGAAAATTAGAAAGGATGGAAAGTATGAGAGATATATTTTCTATCTTTCAAGGATGAAAAGTAGGAATTATATACTTTCCTTCCTTTATATTTGGTTAGATGGATGGAAAATAAAAATGACTAATTTTTTTTTTAATTTTTTTTTGTGATGGCTAAAATTAGGGTTAGCAATCGAGTCGTATTGAGTCATAAAATTATGAGTCTTTTATATTTCTTGTTCGCATGTCAAGTTATTTTCAAGTTCGTGTCAAATTATAATCAAGTTCGTGTCATAAAATTTGTGTCGAGTTAGAGTCGTATCATCATGTTGAGTCAAAATTTTTCACCCCTAGTTAAGATGAAAAAATATATATATTTTTTAATTTTAATTTTTTTTTTTATTTTTTTATTTCAAATTTTTTTATTTTTTAATATATATATATTTTATCATTATATTTTTATATAAATTAATGTATATAGACAAATAAGATACATCTCAACACAAATAATTAATTTTTTATCCACTTTCCTTTCGATTTTAGAGGAATTGATTTTACTGAATTAGAACTAAAATTAATACATCCACTTTTTCATTCTTCTTACTTTCATTCCTTACCAAACATGATGTTTTATCTATTTTTCTAATTTTTCATCCTTCTATTTTTTCTTCGTACCAAACAGAGCATAAGTGATGGGGTATAAAAATTTAGTATGAACTGGGAGAGTTGGTAGAGCTATGTGTGAGATGTATCATCTATGTGTGTGTGTGTGAGCAAGAGCATGAGAGACAAGAAGACAATAAAATAAGTGGTTCATTAAACTGAAGAGTTAGACTAATTTATTCTAATGGAAGCTTTTACTTCTCAAGTTTTATATTGCTCGAGGATGAAGAAGAGAATTACAATGAGGACTCTCAATTGCACATGTCGGCAGAGAAATAGCTTGCCTATTTATTCACAAAGGCGGTGTGCTCCTCCAATCTATTAGAACACGAGTAATGCTATTTGAACTTAAAGATTTAAACTAATTTGTTAGTTGTCAAAGTTTCTCTTCTCTATATATAACTTGGCATTCTAGAAGTTCTCTATATATAACTTGGCATTCTAGAAGTTATGACGTGATATTCTAAGTAAGATATTTTTTTTATCTAACGTAGGGTTTGGCGGTGTAATTTCTTTTCTGAACCTCTTTCGGTGATTATTGAGCTGCTTTAATGATTCTTGACCTGTTTTGTATCTCAGTTGATCTACATCTTTGTAGGTTAGGTCGGCAAGGTTCCAATCAGGCTTTGCGTAGCCTTATTGACCAATTTGGGGCGTAAACGATATCTTATTTATATATATATATTAGTCATAATCCATCTTGAAAGTACGATAAAATATAAAATTTGAGTATTCAAAATATCGATCACATTATATTAAATTTTTTTAAAATATATTAATTATAAATTAATTAAATATTAAATGATTAAACATATGATATAAATGAGTGGTGTATTATTTTTAAGAAGAAAATATATAAATAATTAAATATGTGATTGAAATAAGTGATGTGATTTGACGTTTGAATTTGACAAAGAGATGATGGGTGAGGTAAGTGATTGATGATAATTTTGAAAAAAAAAATATGATTAGAATAAAATTCAAACACACTCCTATTTTATTATTTATATAATCAATTATCACCTCCTAATAGATGTCGATTCAAACATGATAAACGTCAAAATAGAATTTGAAAATTGAATCCAAATTAGTAAGCATAGCTCGGAAAATGTGGAAGACTCAAATGTGGACAGCGGCTTAATTCTTTCATGACGTTTGACCATCGACAAAACAGTTTGGGTCTTCCAATTTGTGGTCCTACTCGTAACTTGATTAAGTGACTAGGCGCACTGTGAGTGGGCCTAACAAGGCCAGCATCGGCCCGTTTTGATTCTTTGAGGCCTCACACTATGCCATCAATTTGACAGATAAGGTGATATTATAATGCATTTTTGATAACGTTTTTGTATCAGGCCATTTTGATTCTTTGAGGCGTCAATATACCCTCAGTTTGACAGACAAGTTGATACTTAATGTGCGTTTGATAATGTTTTTACGTTTGATAATATTTTTACTTTTATGTTTTTAAAAGATAAGAAAATAGAGACAATTTTTATTTTATTTTATGGTAAACACTAAAAACAGGAAATATGTTTGGAAGTCGTTAGAGTGCTAAGATAACTCGGTCACTCTCACACATACACACACTATTGGAAAAAAATAGAATCTGAAAGATAAAGTGAACAGTAGGGTGAGGCGTGGATTAGGTCGATCTCTAAGATGATTTTTGCCTCTTTATGAAATAAACACAGCGCAGAAAAGGTAACAGCGCGTCGTCCCCAGAATACAATAACTCAGCCTATTGACTATTGCTTCACTTAGATCTGCACAATGAATGAAATAGAAACTTCACACGACACCTTTGAATATTATCCCGAAACTTATGGAATAGAGAGATTGTAGTTGATATTTAGATTGTATTTTTCTATATTAAAATATGTAAATATATATACAAAAATATATGTGTTTAATATTCTGCAATTACTCTCATATTTAATCAGATAATAACTAATAAAAAATAAATGTTGAAAAACTAGTCGTTAGAACTTTTGATATTCAGAAACTGATTTTTTAATATAGGAATTATGTCGAAAAATAATTGAATAAAATATTAAAAAATAGGTTGAACACTAGTTGATATTTTATCTCATTTGCTTGTCCTATCCATGTATCCCACAGTCTCATTACAATTTAAGAGTTGGATAACACTAGCGCATATATATAAAATCAAGTGTTTTCAGAAATTTTGTTAATGTGAGATTGAATTCCCATATAAAAAACATTTTTTATTTAAAATACTCTTACACACAAAGAAATCAGAGACAAACACACACACCCAGAAATCTCTCTCTCTCACACAAACATAGAAATTATGCGCGCACACACAAAAAGTCATACATAAATCACACACACACAAAGATCCAAAAAATCACACATAAATCACAGAAAAAGTGATAAAAAAAAATAGGATTTTGTCTTTGTCTTCGTCTTCGTCTTCGTCCGAGATCTGAGATTCTTTGCTTGAATTTTATGGATTCGTTCTTTATCTATGCCTAGGTTTTTGTGTGAGGGAGAGAGGGAGGAAAAAAGAGAAAAGAAAGAGAAAAATAGGTTTTTATAGTAAGAACAAAAAAAAACTCTCTTTTTGTAGCTAATGGAATTCAAATGGGGGATCTTACGTGCGTGTTTTGGATTATCCTTGTTTACAAGAACTTTTTTTTTTGTTTCTTGTTTTTGGGCCTTATTTCTAAAACAATTTATTTTATATAAAACAGAAATACAAACACAAAAACACAAAAATTTATTTTCTTTACCAATGAGTAGTATGCACGCATGAAGTACAAAATTTTAATAACATAGACAATTTAAGTATAAATTATTTGGACTGAAAATTTATATTAAGACAAAAAAGGAATTAATTTTATAGATTTTTGCCACAAAAAATAATGAATATAAATTTCTTATGTGACCGAGTGAAATACAACTATTAACACACCCAAAATATTTAAAAAAATTTAAATCAAAGTTCACATAAAGGAGTAATTTTGGACCAAAAAAAATTACATATTGATTTGAACTATTACAATTTGAATCATATCTAAATATAAAATAAAACATAAAAAATTAGGCCTACTATATTAAAAGGATAAATATTATGGGAGCCATCCAAAATTTGGAACCCCAGGCACACAACTTAGCTACATAAGAATTGGGCCGGCCCTGTTTAAATCACACAAGGCATCGTCATTCCTTATCCATTGCAAACAAGGAGAATCTCCACCAAAGAAGAACAACACGTGATTGACGGATAGAATTAGATAAATACATATGTTACGTCCT
Organism: Ilex paraguariensis; assembly: GCA_963454935.2. Classification (NCBI taxonomy): domain Eukaryota; kingdom Viridiplantae; phylum Streptophyta; class Magnoliopsida; order Aquifoliales; family Aquifoliaceae; genus Ilex; species Ilex paraguariensis. Next base: position 3,303 of record CAUOFW020003162.1, on the reverse strand, counting down.
TATCAATCAATATAAATTTTGATAGTAGAAAGAAAATGTTGTTTGGCAATAAAATGTGTCAAACATACTGCTGTGAGTTTGAAAGGCATCCTGGATATGTATGCCACACAGTCTTTCTATATAGTTGATAGGCGACAAAAATCTAAACTTCCTTCTGCTTCTGCGTGTTCATCAGGGAATTATAGGGACCACGAGCAATCTTTAGACGTGTTTGCCTTTTTCCAATTTTCCTAGTGGATCATAATTGGTGTGTATCATATTCATGACGGGGTCAAGACTTCAAATGAGAGAGACAAAACATGACTAAAAATAAAAAAAAATTATAATCACATTCAGCTTTTGCTCGAGCGTAGTCAATCAATTACTATTAATCCGAATTTAAGTATACTCAAACTCAAAAAAACTTAAATCGATTAAGCCTGACATCATGCATAATTTTAAATCTGACGACCGCTTGCATAATGTTATTTATTTATTGTCAACATAAGTTGTGATTCTTGCAATAAAGAAGTTATAGGCTTTTAGCTGTCAACGGTTCGTTCTAAAAAACATTACTGTTGACACCATAACTGTTAGGCAATATATAAGTACACCCTCTCTCAACAAAAGTAGGTATATGACCACGACCTCAGCCTATAAGTCCCAAGTGGCAGAGCCAGTGGTTGAACTGGTGACGCCACCAGTTGGATCAATCTTCAATTGTGGTTCAACCAAAGTCCAAGTATTAAGACTAAGACATAAAAAATTGGGCTTTTCGTATTTTGTAGTTTGAAAGATTTTAGGGTTAATTGTATTAGAGGTATTCAAAATATGAGGTTTGTCTCATTTTAATTTTTAATATTTTAATTGCATCATTTTGATCTTTAAAATATTAAATATGTTTCTATATGATCTTTTAAACAAACAACGTCTAGATTGATAACGATATTTTATTATAAACTTGTCACGTAATACATAAATATGGATAAAAATAATTATAATAGCTCTTAAATAAAATTTGGGTGGTTCTTGACAAAAACTGTGTAATATGGACAGTTTTTTTTATCAAAATTTGGAAAGTTCGTGATTAAAATTATATAATTTGGGTAGTTATTTACCAAATTTAAGTAAAAATTTGATCAAAAGTTATCCAAATTATTTTTTTATCCCTATTTAAGTATCACATAATAAGTTTATAATAAAAAAATCGTTAGAACTCTGGACGCTGTCTGTTTGAGGGATCATATAAAAACATATTCGATACTTTAGGGACTAAAATAATGCAATTAAAATATTGGGGACAAAAATGAGACAAACCGCATACTTTGGGGATCTCCAATACAATTAACCAAAGATTTTAAGTTTTTTATATTGTATTTTCAAAAATTAAATTTTTTATATTGTATCCTCAATATATCAAAAATATTAAAATGTTATCAATTTGCTAACTTCTATTATTTTCTTTGTCAAAAATTAAAATAGAAGGGGCATATTCGATATTTTTTATAAATTGAGGGTATCATATAAAAAAATTATTTTTTTAGGGTACAAAATAAAAAAATTGAAATCTATCGGGGTGGAAAATGAAATGTGCCGTAAAAAAATTTGGTTTTACGAGACCCAGTTGTGGTCTGGGTGGGGTTGGACCAATTGCTGTAGTCCACTGAACGAGACCGCCCCAACTTTTTGTGACCGATCGATGTGAGATATGAGTGATATGATAATGAGATCACATACCAATTTTTCTCACATTTATTTTTTATTTCGTCATCGTTACGTCATTATGACGTACCATATTATTTAAAGTTTAAAACCCCTGATTTAGACATGTAAGCTACGTTGTGGGACCATATTACCCCCAAAATCAATGGTAGTTGGGGAGGATCAACAATTATTATTATTAATTTCCACAACAAATTATCATTTTAATTGTCACTGATGCTATTGTGATTTGAAAAATTAATTTAATAATGCGACATGAACATGGTTCAATAACATTTGTGACTATAACTCTTGATCTTTTTCAATGGCGAGACTTTAACGCATTATTATATTAGTAAATTAGATTATTTTTTTTGGATGTCAATAGCATTCCTCTTTAATTGCACTCTCTACATATTTATAAACAATAATGTTATGATTATCAAGTTTATTACAAAGTTTTTCATTTCAAGTGACCTAACATATCTATCATTAATATTAGTGGGACTTATTTACGTGGGGAAAGTCTATGGTACTGAAGGCGGTATTGTACCACCACATACTACTAACATGGCTCAATTTATTCATGATCGATCGTGACCTTTAAAGATTGTAATTTATACTTCAAAAAAATTGTAATTTAATCTTAAATAGTTGTAAATTTCGATATGGTAACTCATTTGGTAACGTAGCCTATCCCAATTATTTGATAAGAAAAATTGTATCACATCATTTAGGATGAAAAAATTGGTAAGAAATATTGGTTAACATAACATTACTGATTTATAAAAACAACAAAAAATATTGGATATATAGTTACATGTAATTATCTACAACTATTTAGTCTTCATTGTATGAGATCAAAAGAAAACAAGACAGGTAGTATTTTTTTTTTTTTGTTCAATAGCAAGAGTATTCAGATCAATTTATCGCACTTCAATTAATCCTCTCAGGTTTGCTCATAATTAAATCATCCACGCCGAGACTAGAATATTTATGAAGGATAAATCTCTTATGACCTGACTCTAAGAAGTTACTAAAATTTGAATTCAAGACGTCTGAATTTATAGTTCATTCTTATTATCATTTGAACTATTCTTAATGTTAAAAACACGTAAATTTACACTTTATTAAGATTATATACATTTAACGTGTCTTTAAATTTACAATAATAAAAAATTCCGTGCACTAGATCGTTTTTTTTTTTTTTTGGTTCTTCCAAGCACGGTGACTGCATGCTTACATGTAAAACTATATAATCATTGCACTGAAGAGAAAGGTTTGTGGGTGCATGGTCATAATCACAATTTCCTTTACAAAAAAGCATAATGCATATGGACGTATGTCATTGGAGCCCCCACACCAAGTCACAACCTTCCTAAGAATATCCTACACCCTACCTTAGTGATACAACTAATATTGTTTTAATACTACACCAATATTCCTCCTGGTTTTCTTCCTTATTTTTATTTGATTTATTTCTCACTACCCATTAAGTAAGAATACTTGAATGTCGACAAGAGGATTTAAAACCTACCACAAATTGATAGTAACATTTAACCGGTATCTTACTTAATTGAGTGGCAATCGTGGGACTATAGTTGGATTTGGATCTTTTCCGAT
>CAUOFW020003161.1:0-39526 GCA_963454935.2 Ilex paraguariensis | reverse complement strand
TGACTTTGACAGTTGGTGACTCCTCTCTCTTAGCTTCCGTCCCTTCTCCGCAAACCCACTCTCCAACCAACCCCAACCACCCCCACAACCACCACCTTCAAAGATTAGGGTTTCGCTTCACTCACACACAAATGCAAACTCCGCCATCACCACCACCACCACCACAGCCACCGCAAGAACGACCAATTGCTTATCAAATGGACGACGTCGTTCCTCAACCAGTCATCGAAGGACTCTCGAATTCTCTTTTTGACTGGTCCGATTTCCTCGATTTCAACATTGACGATCAATTATCCATCTCCTTCGACTCGGATCATCCACTGGAAATTCCTCTGGTCTCTGAGCCGCCTCCAATTTCTCCGATTCCGGTATCGTCTCCGGACAATTTGGAGCGGGTTCGGAAACGGGACCCTAGACTGACGTGCTCGAACTTTTTGGCGGGAAAGATTCCTTGTTCGTGTCCGGAGATGGATGCGAAGCTGGAGGAAGAAGAGGGTGGGTCCGGGAAGAAGAGGGCCCGGACGGTGAGGGTATCGGCGGCGACGGCGCGGTGTCAAGTGCCGGGGTGTGAGGCGGATATAACTGAGCTGAAAGGGTATCATAGACGGCATAGGGTTTGTCTGCGGTGTGCGAATGCTAGTACTGTGGTTCTTGATGGGCAGAACAAGAGATATTGTCAGCAGTGTGGCAAGTAAGTTTTTTCGCCTTTTTTTTTTCGTACATCGGAAAGTTAAACTAAATAGAGTTTCTAGGGAAAGCAATACTAGCCAGACTAAATTTAGGGAATTTTGATTTTTTTTCGTTTTCGGATGAGTATATTTATGGGGGCTTTTAGTGGAATTGAATGGTGTTCTTAACTTGCAATTATTGCTTAAAAAGTTATATATGTCAAATGGGTATCTGTAACCTATACAGGTGAAGTCTTTAAATTGAATATGAATGGACAAAACTCACAAGTACACACTCTCATGTATTTTGAACCAAATCTGAATGATGAAAGTTGAAGGGTTACTGCCTTGTTGATGAATTACTTCTTAGGATCTACTTGTTATTTATTGAAGAATTTATTATTTTAATGACTCTCCTTTTACTGGTTTGAGCTTTTGCATATTGCAACCCTTTAGAGGTTGAAGTGCAGAGAAAAACATGAAAATTTTGGCCTTTTCAAGTGACTAGATCATGCACGTGGACTTTTTGAGCTATAAATTTGTTTTAATTAAGATTTTAACTTTTTTTTTAGATCAGTTAAGATTTTAATTTGAAACAATCAAATAAATACAATAACAACTACATACATACAATCAAACAATCTAAATATACTTATTTTAAAATTTTTGTAATTTATAATAGTCGTATACTATATTTTTTTAGAATGAATATTAGTTTTTATTTTTTTACTAACTCTTAATGTTTTGATGAATTACTTTCTTGTAAACTTCTACCCTTAAGGTTTAGAACTTTTCACATGAAGCTAATAATTTTGATTAATATTGTTTGTAATAGTATAGTAGTGGTATAAATATATTTTGTGGTATTCGGGTATATATAACTTAAAAGTATCACGGTCACTTATTAAATTATGAGTAATACTAAAGAGAAATTGTTTTAAGTTATGGTGGTCATCTAGTTATAAACAATTGGTTGAGTAAATTAAAGAAGTTAAGTTGTGGTAAGTAAATTAATGGAATACTGAATATTTCTGGCATTGTTAACAGATAGAAATAAAATGGATTGTAATATTGGCAATACACATAACTAAAAAAAGATGTATTGAAACTAAGACATAAAAGAGAAGAAATGAAAAGTCAAGATTTGATAATATTATCTAAGTTATATTAAAATAAATCTTATATTAAATAACATCTTAGTGCCTTTATACAATTTCATTTGAAAATTTAGAAACTTGTCATCAACTAATGAAAATAGAGACATAAATAAAAATAAAGTTAATTATTTCAATAATTAACTTTTATATTTTAAAAGAAAGAATATGAAAAGCTTGGATGTGTGTAATATTAATGAAGTTGTATTAATATAAATTATGTATTAATAATGTTAGTATTGTCTTAATTATGAGAGGAAACTTATCCAACTAAAAGTTTAGCATTAATGAAGTTCTATTAATATGAGCTCTATATTAAATAGGCTAGTGTTGTCTTTATATTTTGTTTTAGGGTAAAATAGTCAATCAAAAGTTTTTCTTGATAGTGTACTTTTATTAGTAGTATACAGATTCATATCAAAGTTGGGATATGTGAGAGAGTTCTTTTTTGGGGGTGGTGAGACCAGTTTTTTACTTTTTAATTTTACTGTCAGCTGATGTGTTCATCCTTTGGCAGGTTTCATATTTTGTCAGATTTTGATGAAGGTAAACGGAGTTGTCGAAGGAAATTAGAACGCCACAATAACAGACGACGCAGAAAATCTACAGATTCCAAAGGGACCGCTGAACTGGAACCTCAACCTGTGCTGTCGGCTGAAGAAGTTGGTTGTGATGATGAAACTGGAAAAGGTATATCCAAATCCAGGTGAATTAAGGGTATGATCTTATATATAGATTCTAGAAAATGATCCTGTATACATTACATTTGGTGCTAGAAGGTCCGTACCGGCACGGATACGTTTGATGGGCTTATCACACTATTACTCGTATTTTGGACTTAATAGATTGTATAATTGTATAGACTCACCTTGTTTTCCCTTCGAAGGTAGCTTGCGTTAATGTAGTTGGAGTTGCTTGATGGCCTAAAAGAGTTCTCTTTGGCACAGATAGCATATGTTTGGTTAGCCAAATAGAGGAAAGGGAAACATTAGTGGAATCTGAAGGACATATTTTGACCCTTGATTCAGCTCACTGTTCCCAAAATATCCAGAGTGATAGCGGTGTATCTTTTGTGGCCTCCGGTGAAGCCCAAATTGATGGGGGAAAAGATAATGCCAAATTCACTCATTCTCCGTCCTATTGTGACAATAGGACTGCTTTCTCCTCTGCGGTAGGTTCTCAATGAATGCCGGCGCTGTTACTTTACCACTTTTTTTTTTGGCCCTCTGAGATTTATTGGACTTGTGACAAACTGATTAGATATACTTCTGTAGTGCCCAACTGGTCGGATCTCATTCAAGCTTTACGATTGGAATCCTGCAGAGTTCCCTCGAAGACTTCGGCACCAAGTATTTAAAGGATTATTATTACAGTTTAGTACTGAAAGGATATTAATGCTTACTTTACCAGAGATCCTGGAGGTTGATTGACATGAGGGTAAATGTTTTTACAGATATTTATGTGGTTGGCCAGCATGCCTGTTGAGTTGGAGGGATATATCCGTCCTGGATGTGTAATTTTGACTATGTTCATTGCAATGCCAAAGTTTATGTGGGTTAAGGTAACATATATTTGTGGAACCTATATTTTGATATTATATTGGTTATCTTCCAATGCTTGGTGAATGGAGGTTAAAGTAGTTAGATACTTATCCTGAGGTTTGTGATACGAGGCATGTTGTCTTCAACATAATTAAGAATTGCTCTATATTGTCGAAGAACCCTTTTGGATTGTCAGTATCACTTACAATATGAGCATCAATTTAAGATCCGGAATGTAGTTATACTCATGAACTTTAATATTCATAACATCTCTATATATTGTATTGTATTTGATGTTTGTTTCTATTATGGCCTTTTAGTTGTGTGGATTTCTGTGTATATCTCTAAGTTTGGTCTTCATGATCTTGACTCTTTTTTACATTGCATTGGACAGTTTCTGGAAGATCCTAAAGGAAGTATACACGACTTTGTTGTTACACCTGGAAACATGCTATCGGGAAGAAACAGCTTCCTTATTCACCTAAACAACATGATATTTCGTGTCATGGATGGTATGTTTATATTCAACAACATTATTATCACTATACTGCTGCTTTGTATGTGATCGCAGCTTTGAACATGGGTTTTTTTGGCGAACTTTTTCCGTTTTGCTGCTTTATGAAATGTTAGACACCTCTACCTATCTATTGACAACTTTGTGTGTATAATCTTCTTATATGGATGGTCATGGAAACCCTCTCTAGTTTCATTTACTAAAGCTAAATCGTCAAAAAGTGACATAAAATACATCACCTCTTTTTCTGCAAGCCTTGTAGTTCTACTGTAATTGGTGCGAAAAAGTTTGATGTCAATCCAGCCTGTTGATCTAATTGTGTTGTTAGCTATGTTGACTAGTCTCCTCTATAATTGTTTTTTTGCTACTTGCTGCCTATTGCATATTGCATCTTTGTTTTAAGTATATATCCATCCTTTTATTTTACAAATACCCATCACATTGTGTGTAAACCTTATTGTACACTTTATGTAAATTGACGAGTACCATTGAGAAGCATTCGTGAGCTGTTTTCCAAATTTCATGTTGTTTTCTTTCTTAATGATTGATTTCTAACTTGCAGGATCTCTAAGGTATCATTTTGGTTGTTTGAGCTTGTCTGAACTTTGTAACATGTTCTTAGCATTTTTCTGGACACAGATGGAATTTCTGTGATGAAAGTCAAGGTGGGGGAACATACCCCAAAGCTTCACTATATTCATCCCACATGTTTTGAGGCTGGCAAGCCCTTGGAATTTGTTGCATGCGGGAGTAATTTACTTCAACCCAAATCTAGGTATTAAATTACATCGACTTCTATGCTAATGTTGGTCTTATGGTATAATTTAACTTAAGTATACTTATGTTGGTCTTTTACTAATTCTCTGAGTGCTTTGAAAACTTGCAGTGAGGTTAGTTTATTTATATATCGTTTTGCTTTAGTGTTCTGTGCAAATAGTAAAATTCGTCTCACACTGTTCATTGCATTTATGCAATGCTGATGCTAGGTTTCTTGTATCTTTTGCTGGGAAGTATCTGGCATGTGACCTTTGTGTTCCACCGATGTCTGGTAAGACTGCAGATGCCAGTACCGGTGGTTTTACCCATCAATTAGTCCAATTACATGTCCCTCATACAGAACCGGATGTTTTTGGCCCTGCATTCATTGAGGTAGGATTTTATGGGCATCCTTGTTCTTGGTTTATGTTGTCTCATCACATGTTGGATGTCTTATCAGTTAACATCAATACTGGTATGCTTTGGTAACACCTATATTGGTTAATGACTCTGAAGTTTTGTGGCATATTATGTGCCCCCATTTCTTTAATAGCCTAAATCATCTGGACACTTGACTTCTTGTTTCTTGTCACCATAATCAGATTATGCTTGTGGGTTGCAACTTGCAAGAATTTAAAATGTTGTACTATGGATGGAAAATTGGGAATCCGTGCTTAAGGGTGGACAATTAAGAGAATTTTATGCGCTCATAACTTCATATGGAAACATACTATCTTTGAGCTTCATCTAGAAACATACAATTCAGGTGCAGATTATTTTTAAATATTCTTTTGTAGGTTGAAAATGAGTCTGGAATATCCAACTTCATTCCCATTCTGATTGGGGACCAAGAAATATGTTCTGAAATGAAGATAATGCAGCAGAAACTTGATGCATCTGTCTCTTCAGAAGAATCACAGTTTGAGGATACTAGTTCTTCCTGTCAAGTTTGTGTATCGAGGCAAAGAAAGTTCTCTGAATTTACTTTAGATATAGCATGGTTACTCAAGAAGCCTGCATCAAGAAACGTGCAGCACATTCTGACAGCTTCTCAGATACAAAGATTTAACTTTTTGTTGAGCTTTTTAATACAAAATGAGTCCATTGCGATCTTGGAGAGAGCAACATACTATATGAAGCTTGTGATGGATAGCAGTCTGGCCACTGGCATTGCTGAGGCTGATCTGAGTCTATTGAAGAAGCATATGGGTAACGCTAGAGATATCCTTTGTCAGACAATTCAGGAAAAAGGGGGTTCGAAGCTGGATTCAAGCAATCTTGTGCAAAAAGTGGATTGTGATCAAAGCTTTGTAAAAGAGGTGCTTTCTGTAGTTCCAGTTGCCAGTCGGGTATAAATTTTCACTACATTGGATATTTTTCTGTGTTGATGCCTCTTCAATTTCTAGTTATTTATGTGCTGGTGAGCAACGCTGCCACATTGTCTTTAAGGAAAGAAAGTATTTATTCCTGGATCAATGGGGCAACATGCAGTTATGCCCTCGTTCACATTGGAATTAGGTTTTTCTAATGTCAGAATTTTGAACCTACAAGGCTTTAAATTGTCCTAACCTGTTTGACACGTTCTTAAAAGTTTGTGCATATCACCCTTATTTATATTACTCTGCCTGTTTCTTTTATACAGCTAGAGTATGCACTGGATTGCCCCACCTCGGCGGTGGGTCTTCCCCTTTTTTCTTCTCTTTTTTTGCCTCTTGGGTTTGGTATTTGGCATTTTAATTCCATAGAGCAAGATTGACAGAATTTGTTGCTGCAGATTTGATCTTTTTTGAGTTTTGTTTTTGGGGTTGGGGGGGAGGAGCGTTTCCTCGTGGTAGGACCTCCTCAGGAAATATAAGGTTTTCATGAGGCTAATCTTGAGCCGCCATCCAAGCACATATACCTTCGTTTAAGAGAATATTTTTGGTGTAGACAGTCTCAAATTCCGCTGCTTGAATTTCCTTAGAAACGAAGTCATAGGCATGTAGGTTCAGGGTTAGACCGACTACTTCAAGAACACTCATCCATAAACCTGTTACTGGTACAAATAACATAAAGAAATGTAGTGGATTGGAGATTTGGTGGATTTTACTGCGATTTTGGTAGTTTTTCTGTTTTTGCTTTCTTGTATTATCTTTTGGCTTATACTTGAAATCACATCACAATCAGAAAAGTATGGGTATTGAGATCATCGAACCTTTATGTGTGGGATCACTTATGGTTGAATGGAAAGTTGGATCAGACATTCATGTGGGGCATAATCCGTTCTCCAGAATCGTTTACCAGCTTACAATTTTTTTTTCTTAACGAGTCATGTCAATAATCTGATTGTCTCATACGAGGACTCATTATTTCCCCTCTTTTCAAGGGGGATTTTGAATCTAAGAAGGCTTACATCTATCTCATGTTAATCTAGTATATTTGGTTTTAAATTTGCAGGATATGGAGGTAACACATAAATGCAAGTTGGATGCCATTGTGGGTTTAACGTCTTCAGACAGAAGTGGAACTGTTCCACTTTTAAATGAGGATTTTGTCATGAGCATAAATCTTGTTAAGGAACAGCCGAGGAAATCTTACAGTCACCTATTTACTAATCCCATTTTGACATCTCGTCCTCTTATCTTTGTTATTGCTGCTGCTGTTTGTTGTGGACTATGTGCAGTCCTTCTCCACCCACGGGAGGTTGGCAAACTTGCAACAACTATACGCAGGTGTCTGTTTGACAACTCCTAGATGTCAATGGAAATCTTGGATCAAAAGTGGGCTCTTGTTCTGATATGTATCTGCCAATGAAAAATGGCAGCCCGTGGCCCAATGCACAAACCTCCCGCCACTGCATTGATATGTCCACTGATGTACACTAATATTAGTTAGGACTAAACTGTCTGAAGAACCAGCTTGTCGATTTGGTTGCTGGGGTGTGTACCTTTACCTTTTGTTTGCTGAGGCTGTGCTTGGTCCAAGTGCTTCAGTTAATTTTTGCTCTTTCTGATGGCATCATGGGATGATACTTGCCGTACTGCCAAGTGAATTGGAGGAGACATGATCAATTATTGTTGTATTCTCCCTCGTCTTCCTTGTATCTTCTCTTTCACTATGTGTATTTAGTGGCATTGGAATTTTGAAATGCATGTATTTAACATGTAAATCGTTCATAGGGGTGCAGTCATGGAAGTCGAAATCATATCCATTCTATTAGAATAAAGATTCTTTTTTAAACAATGTTCTGTTTAAAGGTTTATTGGATAGAATGTGATCCGTGTTTCTGATTTTGAATTGAAATGCAAAAGAATGGATATTCCCTGTCTCTCTTAAATGAGGTATACCACTTGCTTCTTGAAATTTATGGATTGAATTAAACGAATAATTGGGTTATTTGGATGGAATTGAATTTTTAACTTTTCTTGCTATGTTTGTTATTAGGGGTAACCCGTGTTTGAAGATATGGTATAATGTGAATGGTTTTGAGAGCGATATTAGTGACTGTTGGATAAGTCTATTTGAAATTGTCGAATGAGTTTATTAAAATTTGTTTTATTTTGTATTATAGATGTTCGGTTCTTAAAATTTATTTTATTTTATATTATAGATGTTCGGTTCGATTATTTGCGGATATAGATGTTCAGTTCGATTATTAGGCCTCAGTTTCCTCCTCCCCCAACTTGTAAAATTTCAGTCTTGTCACTCATGATTGATGATTTAATACAGCAAGGGTTGAAGGAATTTACTAACGACCCTGAATCTGAATGCTATGTGAAAGAGATGGGCATAATCCAAACTATGTTGAAAGTTGCCAGGGTTTTTTTTTAAATTTAACGGTCATGGATGTTAGAATCAGTTTACGTATATTTCGACTAATTCTTTTATTAGACTATTTATGTCGGAATTAGGACATTCATCAGAGATAAATTTATTATAGTCTAACTCCAAAAAAATGTCAATATTTAAATTCAAGACACTTAAATTTACACCTACTGATTCTTAGGATTCTCGAGTGATCTGTCCATTGTCTCCAATCTTTGCTATGTTGTTTCCTTATCCCACAAAACAACCAAGTAAATAAGACAATTCAAAATGATGACTCTTGGGTGAGTCATAAACAGCTGTTTGATATTTGTTTATTCAATTCTGGAAGTTAAATAATGGGCATTACATTGTCTTTTAGCCCATTACCATCCTCCCAAAGGTATTGTTCTTCCTAATATCTGCCTACTCTAATGCTAAAACTAATTAATTTGAAATTAACCATTATTAGTGGTTTCCTGTGGGGTCCATGATATTTTATGAGCATGTAAAATACACTTTTTTAATACATAAATCGAGTTATAACTAGTAATTCAATAAGATAGTCCGTCACCACAACACGATTAAAGTCAAACAACAAAACTGCGTTACTTTTGTGCATCGAACTCTGTTTGATAACTGTATAAAAGTTAAGGACGACCTTAAACAGATACGACTTACCATTAAACTACCGGCTTAGATGCTATGTTAAGAGCAATTGGATGAAAAATAAAACGAAGTGGTGTGTCATGTCAAGACTATCCAGATGCCACCAGAAAGAGGATAGGCCAGAGAGGATGAAAATAATCCCACCCTAATAAAAGTAATGTCCCTCAGAATGGGCTAACACAACTGGCTGGCCTATGCATGGTATGATGGAGTTTCTGGTGCTGTGTCCGTTTCAAGAAATTTCACGATGGAGTTTCTGGTACCGTGTCTGTTTGAAGAATTTTCATGTGCTTGGTGGGTCTCAAGCACACAGTATAAACTATAAACGCGTTAAAATTAAAATATGACGTGACTTGTTAACAAGATAGAAAATTTAAAAATTTAGATTTTTTTTAAGTCATTTAGGTCGTAAATAAGTGGATTTGACACGATATAATTAATAAACAAAGTGAGTATAGGTGAAGTCAATCAAAAAAATATACGATATGACTCGTTTATGAATCGGTTACACATGATTCATACATGATATGAACCTGATATGATATGATTTATTAGACACGAATTAATAAATGAATCGAGTATAAGTGAAATATTTTTTGATACGAACTTACTTCACTTGGATCAACCAGCCTACAATGCACAAAAAAAAAAAATTAAAAAATTGTTCAATTCTTTGTTATAATTCTGGGATTTTTAGTTTTGATGTAAAGTGTCTCAGAAAGGGAGAGAGTTCAAAATTTTCGTTCCGATCATTGTTTTAATTAACTCTGAAACAAAAAATCATTATAGAAATGATTCAAAAACACAATGAAAACGGAGATAAACTTAAATTTTGATTTTGAAATATTTCAAAACACGAGAATTTAGGGGGGGCGTTTGGTTTGCGTTCTGAAAACTGTTTTCTGTTCTCAATATTTTTAAAACACCTAAAATTTGTTTGTTTAGTATTTTTGTTATCAAAATTTTGAGAAAAAAAATGAGAATTAGAGCAAAAAAATAGAAAACAAATTAAACTTGTTTTCGGAGTTTTCTTTGAAAATTTTGGAAACACGGAGACAATATTTGCTCATTAAAGAGGTCTACCCTTCGAACTTTTTTAGCAACAAATAAGGTCCTCTTATAAAAGGTATTTTTTTGCCTATGGTCTCTCTCTCTCTACTTCGGCAAAACCCGAACGGCTACGCTCTCCAACGACTTTGTCTTCTCTGGCGACTGTAGATTGTCTTCTCCGACTCAAGTAAGTCATAGATCTGGATTTTTTTTTTTTTTTTTTTTTGACACAATTTTTTTTGGGTTTATTTTTGTTTTGATTTTTTCATTATCCCTTCAATATTATAACAGATCTGCTGCAACACAGCTCTGGCTAATAGATCTGTTGCAATAGATGATCCCATTTTTTGGGTCTACTTAGTTTGATTTTGATTTTTCGTTTTTGGCACGATCTGTTGGGTGGTTCTCGGTTTGGGTGGTGGTGGTGGTAGTTATGTGTGGTGGGTGGTACTCGGTTTGGGTTGGTGGTGGTTGTGTGTTGTGGGAGAAAATATCCATTACTCCTTAGTGGGTTGATGGTGGTTGTGGGTTGGTGGTAGTTGTGAGTGTTGGGTTGACGGTGGTTTTGGGTTGTGGGTGTTGGGAGATATACAGTGAAAGAGAGATGGATCGAGAGTTGAAAAGTGGTGGGAATTGTAGATTATTGTCTAAACAAATTTTATAATTTTTGTTCTTTAAAACTATTTTCAAATGCAATCTAAAAATTTTTAAAAACATTTTCTTAAAATTCTTCTCAAAAATAATTTTCAAATACTATATTTTCAGATGTAAACCAAACAAGCCCTAAAACTTCGAACGCTTATTCATTTTAGAAATGAAATGGAATTTTTTTTCCCAGGTTCATCTGATTCATTTGAGAAATCTAATACCTGTCATGACATAGATTATTACTTCGATGAAAAGTGTTATGAACAAAGGCCATAAACAATAAATGGCGTGTTGCACCCCTTTATAATAAAAAAAAATAAACAATAAATGGAACAAAAATAAAAAAATACAAAACATATAAATATACGTTGTTTGGCTCAAATGTCTCAGTCCCCAAGAGAACTGCAGCCACAAAGTTTATACAAAATTCTTTAATTAAGAAAAACTAAGTGATTTACGATGTATTTATAAATCTAAAATACCCTATTTTCTTTGAGGGTATTCTAAGACATCTACCTTTTTAAATCTTTGAGAAGAACAAATTACAAATTAATTTCTTACCCAAACGAGAATACAAGACACCAACAACAAATCTCTACATTTGCTTGTATTTTCATCAAGTCATCAAAATAAAAACAAATAATTTAGCGGCTCTTCAGACAAATTCGACAAAGAAATAATACAAATGTCGTAGGTATGCATAACAAAAAGAGAATAACGTTGTTCCACCTTTGAAACTTTCGACAATGATTAGGTAAAGCAATGTACACTTTACATCTTCATGGGATTGATTATACATCTTTACGAGATTGTGCCATTTTGTCATTTTCCTAAGAGTCCAGCTTTTGGAAAGCATCATTTTCTTAATACCTTTGACTGCAAAAAAATGAAAAAAAAAAAGATAGGGTAAATGCTTCAAAGCTAAAAGCAGATTTCTTTCTAACCCCTTTTTCTACATGGTGTGTTGTCAATTACATTCTTTTCCTTCATACACCGTTAGTGTTTCCATCATAGAACCACAACACTGTGCTAAGTCTACCTATTTATATATGTATTAATGTATATATACACATTTTAAAAAAAAAAAAAAATATATATATATATATATATATATATATATATATATATATATATACTTATATAATAATCATTTTTTTGAGAAAGAGGGCTTGAGAAATCTTCCCTCTCACTCTTATAAATTTTTTAGAATTTTTATTTAATTAATTATAAAAATTAGGTATTTTTCAATCAACAACCGATATTTGGCTAATATTACACCTTTTCAATATCTTACCAATTAACCTCATCCAATTTTTTTTTTTAAAAAAAATTAATTTTAATTTTCTATAAACTTTAATAATTCTTGAATTACTTAGGGTGATGAAAAAGAAGAAGACCAGAAGGGTAAGAAGAAATGAGACAGAGTAAGACGCGTCATAAATTATGTGCATTGCACGGGACTTTTGCTAGTATATATATAAAAGAATCAATTTTTAGGAGAGATGACCTGAAAAGTCTTCCCTCCCACTATTCTTAATTTCTAGAATTTTCGTTTAGTACATTATAAAGTTAAGTATTTTGCAATCAACAACCAACGCTCGGCTAATATAACAACTTTTTCACTACCAATTAATCAAAAAATTAAGTTTCAATCCCTTGATGTTTCTTGAACTACTCATCTTGTGTGATAGGAAAAGAGAGAAGCAAGAAAGGTGGATGGAATGAGTCGTACCAAGACGAATTATAAATTCCATGCATTGCTGGAGGCGCTCGCTAATTATATTATATAATAAACAAAGGAGAGACTTTGGGAGGCGTTCCCTCCCTGTTCTCTCAATTTTTAGAATTTTGATTAATTTTAATGCATTCAATCCAATTAGATTTTAGCGTGTGACATAACTATCCCTTCATTAACTAATAACTCATCATTTACTTAAAAAAAAAAAAAACTACTTTCTATCGCTCCAAATTTTTATAATTATTTGTTTAAAACTTTTTTACTCCCTAAATGGTGGGATAGGAGAGAGGAGGAGATAGTGAAAGGGGTAAATGAAGGTAATGAGATATAAATTTCGTGCATCGCATGTGATTTGGGAGATGATTTGAGAAACTTTTCCTCTCACTTTCATTTTTTAAAATTTTTAATAATTTAATTATCATAGTTTTAACCAATTATATTACAACACATGTTCATGTAACTACCATCGCACTGCCTAATTAACTGTCACTTATTTAATTTTTTTTTTTTAAATTGGCCACTAACTTTATTATTTAAAAAAAATATACATATATTTTTACATAATTCTTCTATCACCTTAATTTTTCACACACAAATCGACAAATAGTCCAAATTTTTTCTAGTTTGAGTCTCAATAATGGTCTCTATGTGCATCTGTCACGCTACATACCTTTAATCCTCTTCAAATCATACGTCGTGAGAATCCCATGTGAATCATCAAATTTTATGTTATATATCACTATTCTCTCATATATTATTAGTGTCTGTTGTTATGTGAGAAATAACGCAAGTAATTGACATTGAAATTATCTCGATTATATTTTTGCTTAACTATAAAGTACTTAATGACATGTGAACAAGGGACCCACTTCTAAAGATTGGGTCCCACTTGAGTTACAATTACCTAAGATAAGCTAGAGGGTCGACTACTTTTGTGTGATAATAACAATGTTTGGTTTCATTGAGCTAATGGCATTGCCAGATCGAATTCGAAGTGATTCTAGAATAACTTTCCTTCCACTGTTGTAATTATTTATAACAGTACAATTTTGACATCGAATAAACAAACTGGAGAAATCAAAGGATATTGAATAGAAGCAAATTGAGATACATCGGATTTGGCATCGTAAAAAAAAATTGGGCAATAATATAAAATATTAGATTGAAGAAGTTTAGTATTATGGACGGTATAGTCTAATCATGTGAAGATGACCCCGACTACTACATGTTGACTTAGTCATGTCTTAACTGAGTCGCGTAAGATTCATGGTTAATATATGACCAATGATTAAAATTTTGTTTTGAGATATTATTTCGGTTATCTTAAAAAAAAAATGTTTTGAATATGTTTTGGAAACATTTTGAAAAAAAGAAAAGAAATGGATAAAATATTTGAGAACTTATTTTCAAATCATTCCCAACCATTGATTAAGATATACTGAAATACTTTGAAATATTACGAAACATTTAGAAATACTTTGAAACATTTTGAAACACCCGAAGAATTGAAATTTTGATTCAATAACTGATTCATTTCGATCTCCTTGAAAACAAAACTATTTCGATCATTTATACTGTTATGGAACAAAATTTTAATCTTTGTATAGGACGTAAAAAGATATTGAATTTGATACGACTCGGTTGATACTTTGAACCATACTAATCCAAGCAAGCAAGGGACAATCAAAAGCACTAATGCTCTGTTTGGTATGATGGAAAGTTGGAAGAATGGAAAGTTAGAAGGATAAATAAAACATCATGTTTGGTACGGAAAGAAAATAGGAAGGATGAAAAAGTGGATGAATTAACTTTTTTTTCAACTCACCAAAATCAATTCCTCCAAAATCGGAAAGAAAATGAATGAAAAATTAATTATTTGTGTTGAGATGTATCTTACTTGTCTATATATTATGTATACATTAATTTCATATAAAAATACAATCATAATATATATATATATATATATATATATATATATATATATATATATATATATATATATATATATATATATATATATAATTTAAAAATAAAAAATATAAAAAATAAAAAATAAAAATTTAAATTAAAAAAATATATTTTTCATCTTAATTAGGGATGAAAATTTTCGACTCAACACGATGACATGACTCGAACTCGATACGAATTTTATGATATGAACTTGATTATAACTCGACATGAACTTGAAAATGACCTGACACATGAACAATTTTATGACTCAACACGAATCTGACACGACACGATTCGATTATCACCCCTAATCTTAGGCAGCACAAAAAAAAATTAAAAAAAAAAAGTCATTTTTATTTTTCATCAATCCAACTAAACATAAAGAAAGGAAAGTGTACCATTCCTATTTTTTATCTTTGAAAAATAAAAAATGTATCGCTCTTATTTTCCATTCTTTCTATCTTTTCTACCGAACAAACAACGCATAAATATCTAAAGCAGAAAAGTGGCCATTTGTTCTTGCCATATGATTCATATGACCACAAGTTTATTGTCATGGCACACCATCTCACAATTGCCAGCTCCAACAGATTTGTGTGTTCAAAATTCCATATGCTAGCATGGACTGATAAGATTACACGTCAGTGACAGCTTCATCCCACATGATTCATGAAAATGAATCTGATTATTTTAGTATCTAGTCATTAACATGATAACAAAGACTCATGAAAATATTTTTTTATTTTTTTTTTTTTTATTTTATTTAAAAATCTACCTACATCACTGAACATGTATAAATGGCAGAAGAAACCCATAAATTCTCATTCAAATCAAGCCTACTACTCTCTTCTATCCTTCTTCTTCTTTCTGCTATCTTTTTTTTTTTTTCTTCTTTTTTGGTATTTAGATAGAAATATAGACATAAATGGCAACTGATCAATGTAAAGATATAGAAAATGGTGTGGATAAAGGGCTTGAAGACTTGGAAAAGCCATTTATTCCGCACAGCAAAACAGTATACTCTGAAGATGATCAGTCTAGTAAGCACGACGAAAACGGATCCATTGGGATGGTTTTGTTCAGTACATGTGTTGCTGTCTGTGGCTCTTTGGAGTTTGGATCATGTGTAAGTACATTAATCAGTGTTTCTACTAGTAAATTTTTGTTGTTTCAGATAGACTTTTAATTAAAAATTTCCCCTTTTTTTAATTTTTTTCTTCTTTTTGGTCAGGAACAAACAAAAAACTGAAACAAATAAACCAAAGAAAAGGGTTGTTTAGCTTTAAGTTAATTTTTTTGCAGGTGGGTTACTCTGCACCAACTCAGTCTGCTATAAGGGAAGATCTAAATTTAACACTGTCTGAGGTTGCCTTCACTTGATTTTCTCCTTGTTATATTTATGCTATACCATGTTAGATGAATTAGAACTTAATTCAGTTTCATCTTGCAGTACTCCATGTTTGGTTCAATAATAACAATTGGTGCCATGATTGGTGCCATCACAAGTGGTCGAATCGCAGACTTCATAGGTCGAAAAGGGGTATGTGAAAGTCTCTGTTTTAAGTTATTCCAATGTTTGTCCATTTTGTTATGGCTAAAAAATTCTGGTTTTTCATGTAAGCAGGCAATGAGAATGTCAGCTGGTTTCTGCATTGCAGGATGGCTTGCAATCTACTTCTCTAGGGTATGAGCAATATGCAACTTTCAGACTCCTAAATGCTTTTTTTTGTCATTCAATCTTCTTTTCTCTCTTGAGTTGGGTTCTTAAGACAGGACAATAAATCGGGTCTCCTTACATGATTATAATCATTGTAAACACACTTGTATTTTTTTTTTTGTGTGTCTATACAGGGAGCTTTGTCACTTGACATTGGAAGATTCTTCACAGGATATGGCATAGGTGTTTTTTCTTATGTGGTAACTGCTTCACAATTCATCATTTACAATATTTACAACAAATAGGACCTTTAATTCTAGTTTCAAAATTTATGATTTTTTGGCTCCTTCTGACTGCTGTTCTTTAAAATTTAATTAAGCATATTGACAACTGGATGAACAGGTTCCTATTTTTGTTGCTGAAATCGCACCAAAGAATCTTCGTGGAGGGCTTACAACACTTAATCAGGTAAGAAAAGGAAAAAAAACACATCTTGGGTATAATTTTTCATCACTGATTAAAACTTTCGGACCATTAGCATAATTTTCCCCACCCTTTGGTCTTCTTGTTCTGCAGCTAATGATTGTTTGTGGTTCATCGGTTGCATTCTTAATGGGATCAGTCGTAACATGGCGAACACTAGCTCTGACCGGTAAGTCAACATATGACTGAGATTAATTAACCAACAAGAGGGAAGCATTTATCTCCAAATTAGCTAAAATTAACACACACACTCAAACTGATTGTTGGTTTTGATTTGAAGGACTTCTTCCATGCATATTTCTGCTTGTTGGTCTATTCTTTATTCCAGAATCCCCCAGATGGCTGGTGAGCTTTCAATATCAATCTCTCTTACTTATAGCTGTTTTTTTAGAAAATTAACAAGAAATGAGACTAAATCCGAAAATTGCAGGCGAAAGTAGGCCAGCAGGAAGAATTTGAAGTTGCATTACAAAGGCTTCGCGGAAAAAATGCAGATGTGTCTCATGAAGCCACTGAAATCCAAGTATATATCCCTCTATCTAAAGCCTGATCCATTGTAATTCCTTTAAGTTAATATTTGTGAAGCTAACTATACCCTTTTTTTGATAGGATTATATTGAAACCCTTCAGAGTCTTCCAAAAGCTAGAATGTTGGATTTGTTTGATGGCAAATATATTCGTGCTATGATTGTAAGCAGGTTTCCAGCAGATATGTTTATGCTTCATTCTTCATGCTAAAGTGATCGTTGGGCGAATGAAAACTCGTGTTTTGCTGATGCATATTGAACTTTTGAATTGTGTAGATTGGTGTGGGACTAATGGTAGGCCAACAGTTTGGAGGAATAAATGGAATAAGTTTCTATGCCAGTGAAACCTTTGTAGCAGCTGGTAATTCAAAACTTCAATCATCATATTGGAAGAGCTAGCTTTATCTAACCGGTTTTTGTATTTGAAACTTTGTCACCAACACTGTCAAGTATAAATTGCAGGTCTTTCGTCGGGAAATATTGGAACAGTAGCTTATGCCATACTTCAGGTTTGTCAAGCGAATGCCACCATTGCTCTTGTAAGTCCAAAATGTATCAAATGTTTGTCTAAACTCAATTGAAATACAGGTTCCCATAACTCTACTTGGAGCAATGCTGATGGACAGATCAGGAAGAAGGCCACTTCTTGTGGTGAGTACTTACTATCATCTAGAACTTATTGTCTAATTTATTGAGCTGAAGTCATAATAGAGAGAAGCCTTTGAAGGGTAAAATTTACGGTTTTCGCATTTTCAGTTGTCTGGTGCAGGTACATTTTTAGGCTGCTTCCTAGCTGGAGCTTCTTTCTTTCTCAAGGTATCTTATACTCTTAGTTATACATCATAACAGGTTGATCCTGACACGACACGACATGAACCAATTGGTATTGGACTAATGGTTATGGTATTACAACAATTTTGTGAACAGGGCCAGAATTTGTTGCTTGAGTGGGCGCCCTTATTGGCTGTTTCTGGAGTTTTGGTAGGTTTTAAAACCTTTTCATAGTGCAATTTCCACATAACCATGTTGCAATTTTTCTTGAGGAATTACTCTGATATCTAATCTTATTTCCCATTGATCAGCTTTATATAGCTTCATTCTCACTTGGAATGGGAGCTGTTCCTTGGGTGATAATGTCTGAGGTAATTTGCATTGCCTTATACAGTCGTCATATCCTAGTCCTTCTCTGCAGAAACAATTGCCACAAAAAAGTTTGAAGAGACCAGACTAAGAATATCCAACTATGCTTCCACCTAAAAGAGATATCTGTGTATAAACGCAGCTAGACTCGACTCAACTCAACAAAGTCTTTACTCAATTATTTAGGGTTGGCCACATGAATATATAAGAATCTTATTGTTTATATACAAACACAAAAAATACCCCTACTTAGTTCATTTTCTCTCTCTTATTTTGGTGGAATTCATATGGGGATCCCTGGCAGTACGGCTGATAATCGAGTCAAATCCGTTGAGCTCGTTTTTTAAACAATTCTAAAAAATTGTTTAAACTCGTTTCGTTTAAAAAATGAGCCGAGTCCAAATAGTTTGACTATTTTGCATATAAATAGGCCGATCCGACCCCGAGTCGAGTCCTATTCAAATTGAGCCCGAGCTAAACTCGAGTATGAATACCTTGGCTCAATTATCAGCCCTACCTAAAAGCTAAGAAATCACTTAATATTTTTGAACCTCTTGCAGATATTTCCAATACATGTGAAGGGTGCTGCAGGGAGCTTGGTGGTGCTAGTGAACTGGTTGGGTGCTTGGGCAGTTTCCTTCACTTTTAACTTCCTCATGAGCTGGAGTTCCACAGGTGAAGAGAAACTTAATCATTATGGTCCAAATCATAGAAGTAGAAGTTATACTTTGGACCCTTTATTATGTCTCATATCTCATATCGTCCCCTTGGTTATTATGTCTGTCACATTACACCTTCAACCATGGTCATTAGTTTTACATTGCCCCCTCAATTGCCATGCTTATTACATTACACCTACCACCACAATTATTGGTTTCACATTCTCCCAATTGCATGCATACATTCAAAATCGTGTATTTTGCTCCACAAATGGACGTTTTCAATCCAAAGAATAATCAACGTTTGGTATCCATTTTAAGTAATCGAGGATGTGAGAAACCTATAATTTTTTTGGCTTCTTTTTTTCAGGTACATTTTTGATATATTCAGGATTTTGTGCTCTTACTGTACTGTTTGTAGCAAAGATGGTGCCAGAAACAAAGGGAAAAACACTTGAAGAAATTCAAGCTTGCATCAATTCATAGAGTGGGAGACTCTGTTGAAGTGGAACTCCATAATACTTGAAAATTGGATTCTAAAAATTAATTGTTTGGGCTATTGTATTCTTCCCTTATTTAAAAATAAACTAATTCCAAGTAAAACTATAGCAAGATGTGGATGAGCTGAGATTAGTTCGGTTTGTTTTGGATTTGGTTCAGGTTTATCTCGTTTTATGAGCCAAAAACAAACTCGACAAATTCGGCTCAATTACGAGCCCTAATCGAGATGATGCATGAAAAAAGTTATATCCAATGCCTGCCTTTAGCAAATTACCCATGGCTCGTAGATTGGCCAGCTAACAGGCCCCACCAAGTATAGGGCCATATTAGGTCTGGTCCATTATGTTAGGGCCATGGCCCGGCCAGATAGCTTGATAAATTTCTGCAAAAAGGAAAGAAATATAAGTCAACTTTCAAGAAAGTCACAAAAAAAAAAAGAAAAAAGAAATAGACCCATTAGGGCTAATTCAACGGGTAGACTATGGATCATAGTGTTTCAAAGCGGGCTAACTGACCCGAACCATTGATGTGACCCACCTTGGACTGTTAACTGTTAAGAGTAAAGATGTCAATGGACCGAAGCGGGAGCAGAGAGTGTAGTTTTCATCCTCGTACCCGCTTACAAAAATTTCAATCATTCCTAATCCACCCCCATTAACGGGTATAGTTTTCATCCTCATTCATGTTTGCTAGTAAATTTCTAATCCTTGTCCCTGTCCCCGCTTCTCCCGTACTCGCCTAAGTCCAAGTAGCATAATATAAAATTCTAAATAAATCTAATATTTTAAATAATTCAATAATATTCTAAATAATCTAATATAATCTAAAACAACATAATATAGATTGCAAAATGTAAAAGCCAAAATAATATAATATTCTATTTAAAGTGTCATTGGACCACAAAAAGAGAAACATAACTATTAGAGAGAAAGGAAGAAAATGAAAATAAAATTGAACTAAGAAAACAATAACACTACACTTGAAGTTTCCTAAAAGATTTTTTGTTATTACAATCCATATTACAGCCATAAAATGTTAAAAGATGAAAAATTAAAATTTCGCTAATTCAATAATTCTACTAACGATAAAATGCAAAAAACAATCTTATTCTCTCTTATTTGTTTTTAGAGCATGATCAATTCAAACTCTTAAAAGTTTCAATCAGTGAGCACACATAGAAAAAAGACACAATCAAGAAAAAAAGTTAATAAAATTATCACATAGCAATGCCACTTGTTAGTTTAATTACCATATTTCTAGATTGGTAGTTACAGTAAATATATTTAGTTAGGGCTTTGGAGTATATATATAATGGGTAGCGGGGGTGGGGCGGGGGTAAGGGTAAGTCCATTCCCGCCTTCATTCCCGTGCGAGTTTATACGAGTATTTTCATATACGTCCACCATGTAATACGTATAGTCTATTCCCGGTCCAAATGGGATGGATTTGGACGAATACCCATTTTTTTCTGGTCCACCCTAGTTAAGGGCATCTCCAACAATGCTATCTAAAATAGTTACTTAAAATACATTTAAATATTATATTATCTACTTTAGCTAATCACTTTTTCAAATTTACTCCAACAACGTTTTCTATTTTAGCTACACACTTCAATTAACTTTAACTAACTTTCAATAATAAAATTCAAAAAATATCAATTCGACTATATATTGTATAAATTTAATCAATTATAAGCTACAAGAGAGAACCCACTTTCCAAAAATTACTACTCCCAAACCAAATTCTCCAAAAGTAAATCACAAAATTCAAAACAAAATCACCTTAAATTACACAAATAACTGAGTCAAATTTTTGGGGGAAGTTTATTGGATTTTTAGGAGATTTTGTTAATTTTTTGGAAGTGTTGATGAATTTTTGGGGGAGTTTACTGGAGTTTTGGGAGATTTTGTTGGATGTAGAGCTAGTGAGAAGTGGCTTGCTAGATGTAACTAGTGAAAATAGAGTTATGAGAAATAAATAGGAGAATAGCTTGTCTGTTAGAACCACATTTCAGTAAGAAATTATTTAAAATAACTAAAAAAAAGGTTTTAGCTAACCTTTTGGAGTTGCAACAAATAGTCTAGTTAGGCCTGACTCAGATCGTCGAAGAGGCTTTTTAACCATCTTCCATTTGATTTTGCAAGAAACCTTTCTACTAAATAGAGAAGGGTAATTACAAGGAGAAGGGCTCAGATAGAGCAAATTTTAAATTTCGGTTATGTCGAGTCGAATTCGCCCTATGTAATGATGTGACAATTGATATTGATGAATCCAATAAGACGTGTAACAAATGCGACATGTTTAAAATTCATCGCCCAATTGTATAACCAAAACCCAGTTGTAACCAAAACGTAGACATTGGTAGAATGTATATAGTGTTTAGTTTTTCTTGAAATTCTGTTACTTCCTTTTTAGTTGAGATTTATTTGATTTCTAGTAATTCTCTACTCTATACATGCATTGTATTTTATGTTTGGTGCTTTTAGAAATGATTTGGTCCCGTGTGTTGGTCCCAAGGACTCCATTTCTTAGTCCTCCGGTTCTTCTACTTTAAGAGTTTAGGGAGATTATTGGCAGTGGCATCCTTTTTTTCTAGATCCTTGGAGTACGGCTAGGATTTTCTTGCTTTGTTCGATTGACGATTGCACTTTTCACATATTTCGAGTTCTCACTTTCACCACCAACAATGTTTGAGGTTTCTTTTGAGGCTACTGGGTCCTATATTACTCGCATGCTTGGGGGACACGAGTGACGATCCCGAGGTAGAATCCCCACCTTGAGGAGACGAGGATCCTGATGTTAAGTCATTCCATTAGAGAGATGTAGTAGATTTAAAATTGCTAAGTTAGTCAAAACTAATGGGAGTAGTTGTAACAAGGAACTCAATCCGGTAGAAGAGACCACCTCAGCCAATCTAAAATTGTCTTGAAAGTAGTTGGGTTGCTATCAGACAGATAAGGATAAATCTAATCTAATTTAATAAAAAATACTGTAATATTAAGGCCCGATCTTAATCTAGCCAATCAGATCAAAGTTTAATCTTCATTCTTTCATCGATCAATTTTCATCCCTTTTCAAATATATTGAGAATCATAAAGATATATTGTCAAATGTGACAATAGACTTCGTTGGGTATTCTAAAAATAGAAAAAAAAATAAAAAAATCTTGATAATAGCTAAAGAACATGTGATTATTTTTACGATAATTGATACTAATTGGTATCCATTAACAGAGAATGAAATACTCATTAATTAGAATTAACAGCATGCAAACGAGCCTATATTGTCTAATCATAAATTACCGTTTAAAATTGATGAAGGTAGTATGACTTATTATGCATCATGTGGTTGTACATGTGCTCATAACTCTTTTTATAAGATTTTTTTTTTTTTTTTAAGAATTTATAGGATTTGTTACTCCTCATAGTCTTTCACCTCTTATGCAGCACCTCTTGATTGTCATTTGACAACTTGATGGGTAGTGTAGTGTTATTATGTATTGAACATATTTGAATACAAGTTGGAAAGTTAAGAGGACTAAAAGGAAACAATGCAAAGATTGAGGGACCAAAGTGTAAATCTGGCTAAATTTTTATGGGTACAAGTTATAATTAACCCAAACAATAAATGTAGACAGAAAGATAATGGAGGGAAAAAAAAAAAAAAAGAATATAAGAGGTTCCCAAACCGTAAGTGTGGCGTCGTGTCATTTTTGTTTATATTATTTTAGTTTCGTGTCACTGTAGTTGTTAATCAAATTGAATTACTCGAACTTGGCTTAAGTTCAGTTCGGGTTTTGCTCGTTCAAGGTTGATTTGTTTTTTAAACGAATCAAATTTGAACAAG
The DNA here is from genome assembly GCA_963454935.2 of Ilex paraguariensis. NCBI lineage: Eukaryota > Viridiplantae > Streptophyta > Magnoliopsida > Aquifoliales > Aquifoliaceae > Ilex > Ilex paraguariensis. Next base: position 16,242 of record CAUOFW020003161.1, on the reverse strand, counting down.
TTTTTAGACTCGTTTAAAAACACAAGCCCTACAAGTTCAACTCGAACTCGACTCATTTATGTGCAAATACTAGGAATCGGCTCGAGTTCAACTTATTTTTGGCTCGTTTAGACTCGATTCGTTTCCTAAACGAGCCGAACTTAAATAACTTTTTAGGCTCGACTAAGAGACAAGCTTTTCAAATTCGACTCAAATTTGTCTCGGACTCGTTCGACTAACAACCCTACGTGTCACTTTTATTATGGGTTCGTGTTAATAAAATTTAATTTTATAATAATTCATATAATATTATTTAAATTTTTTTTTTTACAATACTCTCTAAATATATATATTTTTATCTATAGGATCTGTTAATTGTATTATTTATGTCTAATTTTAATTTAACATATTAATAATTCGTGTCAATTAATTGTGTTATTTTTTTAATTTTTTAATTTTGTGTCGAATACAATTCAGGGAAAAAATCGACTCCCCTAGATACGACGCAGTTTTAGGGGTGGCTCACAGATTTTATGATACCCAATTGTTCCAGCTGCACATCTCTGTCTGTCTGCTCAACAATGGCGTCACAAACAGCTAGGGTTACGTTCCGCACAGTATTGGCCATTCTTGTTATACTCATACTCTTCTATATCGGTCGTCCTCTCTACTGGAAAATTTCGTCGACTGTTCACGACATCAGCCAAAACAAACAAACCGTCCGTGGAGGTCCCAAATCTCTCACTTTCTTTCCCACATTGTGTGTGTGTGTGTGAATTTTGATTTGAGGTTAATTGCTAGTGCTTTTTTTTATTGGATTTTCAGGCATTTCGCAGATAATCAATGAAGCTCAGAAATCAGTGGGTTGGTTTCACGACGAGTCTGATTCGGGAGTCCACGAAGATCATAAGGCAACGGCGGCAACTGCAACTAGGATTCTTCTCCGTCAGGTTTTATGAAAAGTTAATGTTCAATTTTTGAGTTTTGATTGATCAAGTATATATACAAAACGATACGGTGTCTATACTGCTACTATAAATCATGCCAGATCTCTCTCTCGTTTGATTCAATAGTGAGATCTCTTTGGGTACAATGTACTGATTGAATTGTTGAATTTCTGAATATTATGCATATGCCGGTAAGTAATTGAATTCACGTCCTTCTTTTCTGAATAATCATGTTTGAAGAAAACCCCCCTTTGCTTCGGACTCCATATATCTTTTTGACTCTATATTTGTTACAGAAACAGTGTCATGATCTGTGCGTGCTAGATCTTGCACAATATAAAAACGAGAACAGATCTCTCCTTTGGTGAACTCGAGTGAGTCAGTTGAGTGGTCAACCACGCTGCTTGGAACAGCCTGTGAGATCCGGTGGTAACCTGGAACGGTAATGGGAGACTCTCGCGGATCAAAGGAACGATCCAGTAAGGCTGAAGAAAGGTTCCTGGAACAAAGAATAACACGTTAGAAGGGCGCCGGAGTGTTTTTCGGCGTATCCCCTCCGACGATCAAGTCAGTTTTTGAGAGAGAGGAAGAAGAAAACACTGAGTATAATTTGTAGCAAAAGTTTCACCTCTTTTCCTTGCCTTTAGTGAGGAGTATTTATACCTCAAATACTCATGATTGCTATCAGTGTGGTCAGTAGGTGATCATTAGATACAGGTAACGTGCGCACTGATTCCTATGATGAATGTCTTCTCTCTTAACTGCTCGGGACCCCGAGCAATCAAGACTGTGTCATCGGCCTGCCGACGGTTCAATGAGCTCCTCTCGGGGAGGATGCAATAAATGCCCAGCCTTAGAGACATTTATTGCCTTTCACTTTCGAGCCTTACCGCATTGAATGCAGTCTCATCAAGGGAATGGTGTAATTAAATGTTTGTTTTCCCAAGTCGCATGTCAACAAGGTCATGCGGTCTTTCTGTCTCTGATGTGACACAATATGCCACACGTCCATTCCTCATTGGTTGTGACCCCTGCCTTCCTGTGCCTTCTGACACCAATTGAGTAAGACGAGGTCATGATAACTAATCTAGCCTAGCCTAGGCTAGTGACCAGTACATCAATAGTCTCTGCTGGAGCAGAGAACTTCATCCTGGATGAGGGGGGTACATCTCGGTACCGAGGAAGAGGTACATCTCGGAGCCGAGGAATAGATGCATCTCGGAGCCAAAGAATAGGTACATCTTGAATCCGAGAGGGGGAGGCCTACGACCGATGTACCATATCAGACCGAGGGTACGTGTCAGTACATATAAACGCACTGGATGCCACTCGATCCCCATGATCAGTACCTCGGGGGAGAGGGGACTTGTGACCCGATGGGTACGTGATCTCGGTAACAAGGATTAATGACACCGAGGACACGTGTCTTCATCTCGGAGTATTTTAGAAATGTCCCATCATGATCATTGTTAACTCTGAACTGATGTTTATTTTGACCAATGTGGTGAATATGAAATTTCTGGATAGGAATTTTTTTTTAATAGGTTATATATAGTGTTAGGTAATGGAAATAGTGTTATATGCATTGATGAAATAAGTGCTATCTTCTGGGCGACGAGACGACTTATGTGAAAAGGTTTTGTTCTGATATAACTTCTCAACCCTTTTTAATTAGCTTCTTGTTTGAATTACTGCTCTTGCTTTCTGGGCTGAAAATTCAAGCTAAAGTACTTTTGATCTAGTTCCTTAATTTTCTGAAAGGAAAAGTGTTACTCATAAACCGAATAGTTGAAAAAAAAGAAGCAAAACCAATCTATAACTTACAACTTCTCCATGAGAAGGAAGAGTAAATACAAGGGCATGCAAGCACAAGTTTTGTAGTTAATTCAAGTGGTAGACAAAACTCGAACAAAGGTTCTCAATAATAGCTCCAAACATTCTTGGCTTTGCCTGTTTAGTAGTTACTTTAGGACCCATTATTTAGGAAGAGTAACTACAAGGACATGTAAGCCCAAGTTCTGTAGTTTTAGTGATAAAAAACTCAAACAAAGCTAACAATAGCTCCAACACATACTTGTCTTTGCCTCTCTAATAGTTACTTCAAGACCCACTCATTCCACCATAGGAATTACCCCACCAGCCACCACAATCTGTTGCTCCAACTGCAATAGACAAACAGAAGAAAAATAGGAGTTTGGAATAGACTGGCATATGCTAAGAAGTTTAGTGTTCTCACCCTGAATAGAGTTTCAAGCTTGCCCTTGACTAGGAAGTACTCTTGTTTTGCTTGTTGAACACATCTCAAGCACCTACATGCACCCAACTCTCTATCAGAATGTGAAGATTCTTACTTTAGATTCTTAAGGACTTCTGATTTCTATTTTCTAACTTATGTAGCATGTCTGATTTCAAAAATAAAGTAACAAAAATATTAGGTATGAGAAAGAGTAAAACTACACACCCTTCGATATTCTCTTCTTCACAGTAGTTGCGAAAAGCAATGCAAGCATTTTTAACTCTCTGAGCGCCAATGCTGTTGAATCACAAGAACCCATATTTTATTTAACAATTCAATGAACTAATATTGTGTAAGAACTACTATTTTGAGTTCTTTTTGGTGTAAATCTTAGCACCAACTTGTTTCTCAGATTTCAGTTGTTTTAAACTTCTGTCAGGTAGAAATCTGAAGGAAATGGGAAGTAAAAGAAAATGCAAATTTTGTGGGAGAATTCTTGCAGATACCCATTGCTTTCAAAATTCATACAGTAAGTCTTGAATCGGACCACAAATTCCAAGCATCAAATTAAATAAAACTCATATATTTAAAAGTTGATTCTGTGGGGGTGTGTTGCATAAGATAGAAAATCCATTTGCATACCTAGAGCTGCTACCTTTCAACTGATGAACATGGGCATCAACCTTTTTAAAATCTATAGTTTGCTGACCTCTGTACAGAGATGAGAGACAAACCTAAGAACATAGAAAAAATAATGGAGAGAGAGAGAGAGATATTAGTGTCCTCACAGAGTTTTGGTGAGTTCATTAAGAAGCTTTTCAGAATCTTCGAAAAAAAGAGACACCACTTCAACCACGAAATCTGGGTTGCTCTCATCTTGAAGTTGCTGAAGCTGAATAAACTGACTGTCCAAGAGCCCCTTCAAACCAACAAACACAGATAAATTAGAACCAATGCAAAACGGAACACTAAGAAACAAGACAATAGATCAAACAAGCCAAAACAATAAAACAAATCAGTATGAGACATACTTGCATTTCATGTGATTACCTCACAAAACATTGACTTTCTATAGTCCACGAATCTTGTTTGCAGCTGACCAACGTCCATGCTCTGCTTGCTTTCTTTCTTCTCTAGTTTGTACACTGAACTAGCACCTCTCTGCCTTGTTAGTTGTTACACTCAATACAAAGCTTGTTGGTTGAAATAGTAGTTCTTGTGGAATAATTGCACAATGAGAGAATATTAATGCTTGAAAGGAATTTGGTGAATTCAATGTCCCCAGATAAAAAACAACATTTTTCCCTGCTTTTGTGTATCATCTAGTACAAAATGTTGTCTAGCCTTTGTCTTTACTTTTCTTGCGTTCTCTGGATCTGTGCTGTGTTATGTCTTTTTATATTTTTTTTCCTTTTTGTGTTGGGTTGTGATGTGTTTTGTCAGAGTCTCGCAGCCCCTACCGTTTTGCTATTCCATTGCATCAGTTATGTGCCTTTAATGCCCCAAGGGGGCCCCTACTTTCAAAACTCTCTCATTCCATTGCTATTCTATTGCATCCGACCTTTTTTCACGTAAACTTTGTTGTTAATAATATTATCTTGATTATCAGTTGTTGCCCTTTAAAAAGAAAGAAAATCAATAAATAAAAGAAGACGCTTGACTAAGTAAAAACCCTTAGAATCTTTTTCTATTGTGGTGAGACACCAACTACCAGAAGGAGAGAATTCCTCTTTTTGACTGTTATCTTATGTATTGGTGTCCAATCAGATGTAAGTTTAATGTTCTCCTCTTATTTTAATGACTTGATTCTTATCGTATTGGAACCTTACCCCGAAGGAATGATCCTCGTTTTATGGCCAAGATGTGGTCAAATTTTGTGATGAGTGTTGATTTTGCAAAGTTACTTTAATAATATTATATTATGTTTGTTGTTGAAACAGTAGCCTTAGCTTATGTTGATTTCATTAGGATTGAGAATCGAGCCGAGTTTTGCGAGTTTGAATTTAATTTTTTAAGCTCGTTTTTTAAACGAGTCTTAAAAATTGTACGAGCTTGACTCGTTTAAAATATAAGTCAAGCTCGGGTCGAGTCCTATGCGACCTGAGCCCGAGTAGATTGACTCAATTATTAGCCCTAAATTTCGCAAGGATGAACTTGTTTTTCTAAACGGGCTTAAAAATTTATTCAAGATCAGCTTGTTTTGTAAGTAACTTGACAAACTCTTTGTAAATTTAGCCACCTTAATCCTAAGAATAGTTTAAGTGGTAATAGGGACGATCTATAAATTTAGACTTTCTGAATTCAAATCTTAGCAACTCTTTGAGGTTAAGTCACGAGAGATTTATTTATCATGAATAGCTTAGTCTCAGCACAAATGACCTATGTTTGATCATATCAGGGAAGGAATTAGTCAAGATGCGTGTAAGTTGGTCCGGACATCGCTAACTATTGAACCTTAAAAAAAAAACTCTAATCATCCTAAATTTTGGATTTTCTTCATTTTTGCAATGTTATTGACCATCATTTTGTTCAATTTTTTATATTTGTACCCTCTCCCCCCTATTTTTTAAATGATTGTATTTTTAGTGCTGATTTTTATTCAAATTTTGTTTAAACTAAATGAAAAATAGTTTTGTTGTTTCATATATTAATTTATTCTTGAATTTTAATATATATATATATATATTTATGTTTTTTGAATTAGCTGGTGAATTATTTCTAGTCATATTTTCTTCTCCTTAGAAAAAATTCTTGGCTCCGCCCCCTGCATAGAATCCTGATGTCTAGAAAGAATTGTATCATGCAAGTGTGGACCATAGTTGTGAATTGGTTGTGACAACTAAGAATAACATGTGACTATGATGCTGCCCAAGTTGTTTATGTAACACATTGCGTTGGATGTAAGAGAATCTGTTTGACCATATTCTTAATACCACTATTCTCAATAGGGCCATATTCTTAAAAGCACTACTACATTCATTTTGTACTCCAGTTTAATTCAGGGAACAGATCGAAGCCTCTAATGAATTTAATTATCAATTTTTTTACTAACTTTTCTTTCTTATTCATGTGAACCATTGGATTAGCAGATCTCACAAACATCCAACAGCTGTGTCTTGTCGGGTGGTTAAAAAAAAGTTGAATTTATTAGGATGGGGGAATTATACTCATATCTTCTGAGATTTGTCACTTAATCATTCGGATCCCTTAAAGTTTGTACGCGTGAAACACTTAGACCTATGCTATAAATATATCAGTTAATAAATTATACTTAGGCCCCCTTAAAGTTTATAAATATATATTATTTAGACTCTTTAAGTTTAAAATATTATATTTAGACCAAAAATATTTCAAACAAATATAAAATGTCAAATATTTTAAATTTTACAATTAAAATTCATGTTATACTGTATAATTTATTGAAATAAAATCAACAATAAAAATTTAATTTTTTTTTAAAAAATCGTAATTATTATACAATTATATTGTCTATTGAAATTTAATTTGGTCGTATAAGGGCAGTTATTGCTACTCATACTCCCACTTCGTACTCTGACCATAGTGCATTACTCCTTTTAATCCCCCTCGGGAGGTTCTTACTATGAGAGAGCTTGATTTGGTTATATCATAAGTGACCATTGAATCTTATAAGGATTTTAAGGGAAAGACTCGAAGTCAATATTGGAATGTTAATCGTATACTTCTGGTAAACAGCTTGAGATAAAACAATAAGGCAATGATTATTTTTTCAAATCCGGGAGAGAACATCATGAAGGCAAAAGATTGCTTGGGGTAGGAACGCGACTTGACCTACTTGTTGTTATCTGAGTGAAGAAGTGGAATGTGTGTTTGGAAATTGGACTGGAGTTGGTGGGCCCTATTCAACAACGACACCAAACACTGTTGTTATGCCGACGCGACGATAACTCCATACTTGAGTTGCACGGATCTATTACCCCTCTTATTTACATCAGATCAAATATTGATGATATATTTATACCTAACCCTATGAAATGTCTTAGCGGATTCAAAAAGGACTAATTGTCCAAAAGAATTATGATTACTCAAATTCGGATCATATTAAATCAGAATTTAACCCAATTAATAGGAGGCCTATTAACATTATTTTTCACATACTGACATGACATCTTAAGGAGGAGAGAGGGTCAGGGCTACCGACTCATCACTGGCAATCAGGTTAAAAAAACCAACAATATGCTGTGTGGGGTGTATGTTCAACCTCTTTCAAATGAAACAAAATCTGTGTGTTTGTGACAGGGCGGGTATATACGAATTGCTTCCCAAGATCCTCAAGTCAAGAGCAATGGCCATCGCCCTCCTGTTGGATCTTATCACGTTAAGGTCGAACATCGTCGTCTTCTACTCAAGGATCAAAATTTTATTTTAGTGTATTATTTCAATCACCTAAAAAATAAAAACGTTTAGACGTGTTTTGAAAATATTTCGACTAAAGAGAGCATAACAGGAACAATTTTTCTTAACCACAAAAATTGGTTAGCAAAGGAATGACTGAACAGACAAGAACACCACCAAAAGAAACAGATACATACGTGCCACAAATTCATCCCCCAAACCAAACCGTGAAGAAATACAGTAGATAATCTTTAGAGGAAAACAAAATTTACCACGCTCAACATGTCTTGCAACTCCTCCTGCAATATCCCGGTAGGTCTGGAGTTCCCACCATATACTCCGAATTCTTAGTGCATTCCCCGAGTGCAGCCCATCTCTCACAATTGTCATTCTGATCTGTGCAATTCCCACCTGCTCCCACGATCTTGTCGAAGGAATCCACGTGGACCCACTTTGTTGCGGACCACTTCTCACCTTTGATCACCGGGCAACCTGCATGGAGGCTCATTGGATCTGGAACTGCGCTCGGGTGGAGACTGAAGAAAAGAAGTGCATCCCCTCTTCGTGGTTTTACTAGATATTTTCCAAGGTGAAAGGAGAAGAAACGTAAAAAAAAATCATCAATTAGATGAAAATGGAACAAAAAATCCAAAAAAACATTTATCCTTTGTTCGAGTGGCTCACCTGCAATACTGTTCTTTGCACACGCTGATAAGTCATCATCAGCTGCAGAAGATTTACGACGAGACTCCTGGTGACAGGTGACATATGCAATGTAACATAATTAAGACTATGAAGCGATAATAATTCCCTTAATGCTCTCCACAAAGGCAAAAATAAAGGTACCAAAGGGTGAGGTTTAAATGCCAATCATAGACTCCCAGTTCTTGACAGATAAAGTATTTTTTTTTTCTCTCTACTTGGTGAGGGAAAGTCTTGGCAGACTTCTTAACTAGCCTAGTCCAAACATGCATTCTAAATAGGCTTTCTTAAACCTTTCAATGTGATACTTTTCTTGCTGTGTCTTCTACCTCCTACTACCACTATAAATAATTTTCTTGCCAAGGGTCTGAAATACCGTACCAAATGATTTAACAGCACGGATTTTGTTTCATTGCTCATTCAAGAGCTGATCTAAAAAAGAAAAAAAAAGCAGTTATCTAGTATTTTACAGCATGAGGTAAGCAGACAGAATCTCAAGATGTGTAAAAAGTAAAAAAAAAATCAAAATACATGCAACAATAGGATATTACAAGGAATGTAAGGTGGACTCTCAATATATACATGGATAAAAACATGCAGTTCTAATGGAAGTGAAAGGAAACACTTTAACTAACCTCCGCTGAGGGGAACACAGTTTCACCACCTTTCTCTACATCAGTGAGATACATTAGGATAGTTGCCAGGCGATGCCCGCCACGTGCAATATTAACCTTGTCAGCAAAGTAATCATAATGTGGATCATATTTCTGTCCATACTCATATCTCAACACTTGTATGTCTTCCCCATTTTCTGGAATAAGAGACAGTGAAACACATGAAAAAGATTGTCTCCGCCAATAAATTGGTAATTATCTAATAAGCGATAGGGTCTCAGTTAAGGGCACCATAGCAGGAGATATGGCCTGTGGGGACATCTAGATCTTGTTATATACGCAATCGCGTTCTTGAAAACATGAGCATATTAAAGACCAAATTCCACTGTACAGTTGGTGCAGGATATATGGTCTGTGGGGACAGCTAGATCTTGTTATATACGCAATCGCGTTCTTGAAAACATGAGCATATTAAAGACCAAATTCCAGTGTACAGTTGGTACCATTTTGTTGCCTTTTTATTTTGTTATTCATAATCCTAAGAGAACCCAACATCTCCTCCCAAAAAATTGAAGTCAAAATCCTAGTAGAATTAACTACAATCATATCTTGACCAACAAAAACCTAAAATCATATCCAAGTTCTCATGCCACAATCAAAGACGATTTAATTTCAGCACTGTTTCATCATGGGAACTCTGAGACAACACTGATCTGGCTAAGTTTTAATTAGATTAGGCTGAGAATGTGATGATACATCTCTTCATCAGTTCAATGCTGTCACTTAATTCCAGATTTTCAATTCCAGTACTTTATTATTGAATTATATATACACTGTCAAACACTTCAAAGTTTGGAAAAATATTTCAGTTTTCATCCAAAAAGTACAGTTAAAGAAACTATGAAACATAATCTACTCTTAATTGTAACCCAATCATTTGTGGCACAGCAGCAGCCTCTTGCCGGATGTAGCCAAGTACCATAGGCCACTAGTGAGTGTCGGTCATTATTATTTTTTTTTGGCCACAATCTCATTCATTCAAAACAAATATTTTTCAGTTATGAAGTGGCTTGTAGAAATGAAAGCATAAGAAATCAACATGATTTGAAACTCCAATGGCCATTAAACAGATGATGTGGCTTTCACAGTTTATCTCAAGTTCATACGATTTATTGGATGTAGTTAAATTGCAGCTTTCCAATAGTTCAAACTGTTGATCATCACACAAAGTCTTGTAGGGATCCTTAAATTAAGCCTACGTAATTCAGAGGTAGAGATCAATTGTTGACAATTGCCCTATGAAGACTCGCTTTTGCTACGGCTCCGGTGGGTTCCCTTAACCAAGCCACTGCATATGAGTCGCCAACTCATTATATCTTGGGCATGAGAAAAATGCTTACATTGCTCACCATCTTCTACTTACCACAGGCCCAACAACCAAAACAACAAAAAATGAAAAAGGAAAACACCATTCTCCACCCAGAAAAAAAAAAAAAAGAGGAACATAAGAAAAAAAGAGGCTTGTCATATGGCATACCTTTAGGTAGGAAGGTCCAAGTTGCAATCTTGTCTTCTATTCCGGAAACAATAGGATCCTACATTAAGAACAACAAAAACAAATGGATGAGAGAGAGTGAGAACGGCCTCGTGTAACAATTTTGAACAAGTAGTTATCAAGTAGGTAGCTAGTAGCATCTTTTGGGAACACTTGGTAAAAAAAAAAAAAAAAAAGAAGCACATTAAACAATTTTTTTCCATCCTGCTAAGCACATGAAACAAGACTCTTCTACCCATCATCCCCAATAAACAAACTATAAATATTAAACAAAACCATATGACTGTGCAGGTCCAAATTGAGTGCAAGGAGTAATAAAAGAAGTACAATGGTAATTTTACTTAAGGATGGTAAAAAAAAAAAAGGGTCAATCTCAACCAATTAATCAAGTGTTTCAGTAGATATATTCATTGCAAGTGCAGAAGCAGAGTAACAATGAATGCTTGAACACCACACATCCACATGAAAATTGTAAATGCATGGAGAAACCCTGGCACAAGTTAAGGCCCTTCATAAAATCATTACAAATTCACTGGGGGAGTCAATATGGAGCTAAATGCCTTTAATGGTTTACAATATATAAGGACAAAAATATAAGTTTTAGAGATAATTTATTTTCCCACATTAGATGGACTCAATTATCTTGCAAATCACAACAAAGCAATCAAAAACCAGACTACAAAATCCATCAGATTGTTAAACCATACACCTTGTGTGTTATCCTTGGAGTTTATCTGCAATGCAGAAACCAGAACTTGACAGACAATACATCAAACCTACAACATGTCTACAATTCTCTAACTATACTAAGCATTCTTCTTCCAATGTGTGCTCATCATAAACTGTTAACAACAAGTAATACTTGCCTACATTAGGCACTATTACAAGGAAAGGGGACAACAAGGTTCGAATCCACGACCTTAAGGTCCAACCATGGAGATGATGGCCATTAGGCCCAACCACACTAACCAGCTAACCTCAAACATGCTTACATTATTAACAATATCAATGATACTAAGTTTATGCAATTATACAATACATAAATGTATCTAGCTCACTAATTGCAACCGAAAATAGCACAAACTAGATCAAATTACATGAAGAACAGACCTTTCCCTTAGTAATAAACATTCCGGAACTAGTCCGAACCTCGCTGAGCTTGCTTTTTCCAGACGCATTATCCGCAACAGCCGATCTCTTCAGCTCCGACTTCGCCTAGTAAATCCCCCCAAAAAAAACTCCACAACAATTCAAATCAAATTGATCTAAAAAATTCAAATTATGAGAATTCAGAAATTTCAAATTCCACTCACAAGAGCTATCAAATGATCGCATTCTTCATCCGTTAGAAAACCTTCGTACACGAAAGCTCTGAAAAATAATCACATACTTTCCTGAGTTAATGGAAATTGCATCCAAGTATTACCTTACAATTTCTCTTCCTTCTTCTAGTCTCCTATATTTTCTCAGCATCCAAAAAGCAGGTTAGTGAAATTAAAAGATACCTTGGTTTCATTGAAACTTGTTTGACTTTCGATGGATTGATTATTGAGGAGCTCGAAGATTCAAAGAGGACGGACGCGATCGAAAGCAAGAAGATAAGTGAAAGATCTGAAAACTTAATCATGACCTTTGGGTTTGAATGTTTCGAGAAGAAATTGAAAAGGAGATGATTTTCCGGGAAAGTTTTCGTATTTTCTCGAGAAAATTGGTTTCCTAATCTGATTTGCGAGCCAACTGTCACTGTGGTGGGAGACAAATCTCACCTATTACTTAGAAATAGTCGTTGTTTGACACTTATCTATACTATCTACTAAAACAAATAATTTTGAAGAGAGTTTTTTCTATATATCATTATTATATATTTAAATTGTTATAAATGATCAATTTACACATTAATAAATAATTTTAATATTAAGATGATAAATAGGGATATAGGTGGTGCGGTAGGTAAGTGGAAATAAGGGTGGCAGTTAAGGGTGTCCGTTGCCAGGCCGGCGAAATTTTCTCTAGGTCGGACTTGGGTAGTATAAGATTAAATTCTTATCCAGATTTTGAGTAGAGGTAGGTTACCCGTAGCCTAACCCATTAACCTATTGAACCCCATTAACCTATTGAATGGGTCGTCTAGGCAGGCTTGCTGCGCGGGCTTGCTCGTGAGCTTATATATATACAATTTTATTTAAAAATAATAAATATTTTTGTAACTTATTATTTGTTATATTTTTGAATTAAAAATAGATTAAAAGTAAAATAATAAACAATTTTATTTTTTATTTAGGGATAAACTACATCCAATAAAATGAATACATCCTGATTAAGTTGACACTTATATATCATTTGCATTATTCTAATCGTTAAAACTTGTATATTTAATATATATAAAAAAATAATATATTATTTATAGTATCTAAACTTATAAAATTTCAAATTCTGATATTAAGAGACTTATTTTAAAGTTATAAATTTAATGGTCTAAAAGTACAATTTTTTTTCAAAAAAAGTGTGTGCGAGACTGTGTGGGCGGTGCAGGCTTTTGGCCGGATAATAGGTTTGAGGGCAAACCCAACTCCTATTTTTAAGGATATTGGGTTCAGGCGGGTTAACTATCAAGTCTATTAGGTTTCGAGCCCATTTTTTTAGATTAAGTAATGGAACCTATGAGTAATCCGACCCATGAGCACTCCTAATGACAGAGGCGATGAAACGATATTATAAATTTTATATATTATACAATGCGGCCGCTAATATATGTATAATGAGAAACTTCTCTGAAGGAAGTGTCACTTTAAATCCATGCCTAATAGAGTAAACTTGAATATCTATAATTATTTGTAAATCGTAAATATCACTTAGAAGCATGAGAGACGTCAACGAGAGTCAAACTTGACCTTTTGAACTACTGTTTGTCTAGGTCCAATCTTACACCACTGTGTTACCCATGCGAGTTATTTGACCCTTATATTATATGTGGGATACTAAAGATTAAAACTAATTTTTTGAATTTTAATTTATTTATAATTATTTATAATTTAAAAAAAAATAAAAAAATCACATATTTTACGCTTTTATAGAAATCTTATTTGCGAAGTTATATATAAAAAAAAATATTACATAATCCAAGTAAAACTCAAAAGTTAAAACTTAAAATGCATATCATCCCTTGGATGAGCGAAAAGTTGACGAGACTCACTCATTCAAGGGATAATGTGTATTTAGGTTACAATTTTTTGTGTTTCATTTACATTTTGTATGTCTAGAAAAATGCATAGAGTCTAAAATGAATAAAAAATACTGCATAACCCAAACAAAACTCAAAAAAATGCAATCTAAATGCATACTATCTCTTAGATGAATATGTCTCACTAACTTATTCAAAAAATAATATATATTTTGCACTATGTACATTCATGAGGTTTCAAGTTGGACAAGATAAATTGATTACTTTCTGGATGTTAGATCATGATAAATTTATCTCACATAAATTTTCTAGTCTATACGTAAATAATTTGTCTTTCACCGATTCAATTCCTTCTCACACCTTCTCAATGCTAATCATCTTTATCCCTTTAAGAACATACTCTAACCCAATTTAAGCCACGATGAGTTAGTCCCCAAACTCTCGAGAGTAATCGGCGCAAGTCTAGACAGCCTGCGAAAAAAACAAGGTAGCTATGATTCTGAAATTCATCCTAAGCTTCCGAGTGTAAAGATTCTTGTAACTGCGCATTGTCCTTTTTCCTTTGGTTATGCAACAGACAGTACCATCACTTAGAAATACTTTAGAGCTCCAATGCAATCTGGTTTTGCTGGTTCAAATCATTTAACTGCTGGGGGGAGTTGTATTCTTCATCCTCAGACAGATCCACTGAACATGTCCTCTTAAAGGCTGGTCTTTTTTGAAATTTTTTCTTGCTCTGCAAGATCCCTTCATCACCTTTCAACATCCTAACAACCTGCACATGAACACCACGGTTTAACCAAAATGATACACTGTGAAACGGGTAATGCTGCACAGACTTGAACAACAGAGTTGAGTTGATTAATTACTGTCATTGATTTAGTTGTGGGTCTCAACATTTATTATGACTTATTATCTATTTAATGATTATAATTCATCAAGTTAAAAAATCATGTCAACTTTTTAAGTATAAATTACATTTCTCTTTTCAAACAAGCCTCAAGTTGCAATAGACTAGACACCTGAGTAAAGATCAAAATTTTGTTTTGAAATGGTCGAAATGTTTAAAACGTTTCAAGAGACCGAAATAAATCAATGATGGAATTGAAATTCAAATAGTTCGAGAAGTTCCATAATGTTTTGAGATGTTTTGTAATAATTCAATTTATTTGTACAATTGTTTCGGAATGTTTCGAAATATTTCTAGATATTTTAGTATATTTTGAAAAAATAATTTTTTATTTTTTTTATTATGTTTTTGAAACCGGTTCAAACATTTTCAAAACACGTCAAAAAATTTCCGTGTCCTAGATTTTCAAACAATGCACCGAAATGAAGAGCTGTTTAGAATCCAGATCAGGTGTACATTGCTGGCTTTAGCATACCTGTTCAGCACAGCTTAATGTATGGTAATTGGTAAAAAAGTACTAAGCTACCATATCTAAAACAAGCACGTGCCTGGCTCATTTGAGGCCGTTCAGCTGGAGACTGATGAATGCATATAGAAGCAATCAGGGCCATGCGATTTATCTGCTCTAGGTCGTAGGCTCCGCCAAGAGATGGATCGGCGAGTTCCTCTATGTTTTTCTCAGTGAGCAATGGTTTAGCCTGCAACAAATTACTCTAGAGTTCATGAATTTCCAAATACAAAAGCATATACATATACTATAAGAGGTAATTGATTTACACTTAGCTGCAACAATGTAATCAAACCGGGACAGAGAGAAGTAACATACCCACATAACGAGGCTTTTCTGTGACTTATCCAAAGCTGGACGTCCAGTGATGAGCTCCAACAATAATACACCATAAGCATAGACATCAGTTTTTTCATCAACTGTGCCATGCTGGAAAAACTCGGGAGGAAGGTAGCTGCCACGATGGAAATGAAGATTAATGGACACTATACAGTACTCAAACAAAAATGAGAAATCAAAACAGGACTTATGCTTACGGACCCAAATGTGCCTTCATATTGTGATATGGTCAGGTGAGTCCATTGGTCCGGGAGCCACTTCGCAAGGCCAAAGTCAGAAATCTACATAGAACTTAAAGTTAGTCATCAAAATTCAAAAACTTCAACAAACCCAAACATAAAAATGCATGGCTTCTATTGTGAAAGTTCATGATTCTAACAACAAACCCTATAGTTTAACTAGAACTTAAATATCCAGGGAGCAGATGAAACATTCTTCACCATTTGAGTGACTATTGACTCTTAATGCTTCTTAAAAGTTCAATTCAACTGCATCAAATGGAGAAACTATCAGGTACTTTGGAAGGTGAAATATAAAGTAGCATTCGATGTCATCTCTCTCTTTTTTTTTTAAATAGTGTTTGTTTTGCATCTTTGTGTTTTTGCTTTTTCTATTTTCCAATTATAATCACTTACTCAAGCTTTTATTGCATGCAAGTAGAACACATATGCATGTATACAAATAGATCGTTTCTACTGTGGGATTGCTTCCTTTTTTTTTTAGCTTAAAAAAGTTACTTAAAAAAGCACTGGGGCAAAAATTCCCTAATTAAGAAGATAATAATAACTCGACAAAAATAAATTACTCAAGAAGGCGCACTTTCATGTAATTAGATTCGAGTTTGTAAGGAAAAACCTGGGGCTCAAAATCTTCTGTAAGCAAAATGTTAGCAGCCTT
>CAUOFW020003160.1:0-39529 GCA_963454935.2 Ilex paraguariensis | reverse complement strand
CCTTGTAATATTGATGGTTCTTTTTCAGGTACAGCACATAATTTTGTAACTCTTATATTTGTGAATTGTGTAAACATTGTTGCATTTATAAACATATCTCTTTGTTACATGCAAAAGACGTCTATAGTCCAGGGTTGTATGTTTTGCATAATATTGTTGTCAGTCCCCGAACTTGATCTCTCAGATTCGATGCGTGAACTAATTTTTCCATACAAACTGAGCACTAATATCTCTCATAATTAATACAGTATTGCTAAATAAAATAACGTACAATTTGTCTATCAATTAAAAATGTAAAATGTTACATAACTTATTCATCCTTAGAAATCTCTAATCTTTACTCAATTCGAACCGCTATTGCTTTCTACCATGAAATCAACCTCTGCATATGGGAGGGGTAAATGGAGGGAGGGCTTGAGGCCCTGTAAACAATTTAAAACACAATATACGAAGTCAAAAAGGTTAAACGAGATTTGAACAACAAACCGCAAAAGCATGAGATAAAAAATAATATTTATCACAAACACTTAAAAAAATTGTACGGAACTCAATACTCAATCTTCAAATCACTCATTGCTTCATACCCAATTTGTCTCAGCAACATGCTAGACGTCACTCGGTGTATTTTACAATCACACCACCTTGCGGTCACAATCACATCTAATAATCATAACCATGACATCGAGCACGCCAGCAACAAATACCACGATCAAGGATCAAAATATCCGTTGAAACGTCCGAAACGTTTTCGTTTTCAAGGAGACCGAAACGAAACATTGATGGAATTGAAATTCTAATATTTAAAGGCATTCTATAATATTTTGAGATATTTTATAATATTTCAATGCATTTTCACAATTATTTCGGAATGTTTCAAGGTATTTCAAGATACTTTAATATATTTCATTCAATGTTTTAAAAAAAATAATTCTTAAATTTTTTATTTTTTTTATTATGTTTCTGAAATGGGTCGAAACGTTTCAGAAACACGTCAAAACGTTTTCGAAACATGTCGAAACATTTTTATTTCCTAGGTGAGCGAAACAACACACCGAAACAAAATTTTAATCCTTGACCACGATACATCAAACGAAAGTAGTGAGGAATAACGAAACCACAACAATTAAGCAATCGATTAGAATACAACGGGGATAACAACGAAACGAACTCTTTGCAAAGAGATTTACATATAGATGCATATTGTGAGATAAATCACTTTCAATTAATATCAAAGCCATTTGATGTAAGGTCCCAACTATCAAGAACAATGCTTTCAAATCTCACTAGAATTGGACAAAGATACACTGATGAATCTTTGGGTCAAAGAAATTTCTTCCTATGTTTCTTCACTAAACCACACTTGATTTCCTCTTATTCTTTATGTTCCTCTCACATTCGGTCAAGACCTGTTTCCACCATTTCTTTTGACAGCCTATCATCTCTCTCTCTCTCTCTCTCTCTCTCTCTCTCTCTCTCTCTAGTATAGCTGCAGCCCAATTGATTCCCAAACCCTAAAATATTTGATGTATATATAGATGCCTTCAAGATTAAAGTATAATCTATCCCTAATGAAAAATCTGTCCATTTATTCCTCAATTTTCTTTGCCCTATTCTAAACTCACGTGAGGTAATTCTTGTGGCAATAACAAACGCTAAAAAACAAGTCTATTGATTTATAAACATTTTTTTTGACATAAAGGCTAACCGCAAATTTGGAACTCACCTCATTTCAATGCTTCTTTATATATCAATCTAATTGATTTACACTTGTTTAGTGGGTAAATCAAATAATTAAATATTGTTTTATATATCCAATTATCAGGTTTGGGGCATCACATTTTCTCCTCATTAAAATTAATTTCGTCCTCAAAATTTGTTAAATCTAGGTTTTTTATAATATGTTTAAAATCGTTTATACTGTGCACTCTGATTAATGAATTTGGTCATGTTTTTCAACCTCACTCTTACTCAATCTCCCACACTGTTATTCTAAACACTAGCCTAAGGAAGTCCAAAGAATTCTATTCCTTTGTTTTAATCGTCCTGATTCTTAATTTTTATTCTTTTTTGATTTCTGGTCATTTGCAAAGTCCCTGTACCAAAGCTACCTATTAGTTCAATTGGTGTTACAGAATACATTGTATCAAATAAGACAATAAGCTGCAAATGTACCACTGCTTACTTTAAGTGAATTGCAATCGTTAGTTGCCTTACTTTTCTTTTATTTTATTTTGTCCTTCTTGGTGTAATTGTGCTTTAACTTGCCAACTTCTAAATTATTCTAATGTGCTTAAAAATAATTTCTGCTGTTACTCACTCTGATAAAAACATTATAATTTATCTATACTCCAACCACATATTTTAACTATCACTAAGCCCGACTAGCTTACTTCCCGACAGTTCCTATTCAAGAACTAATTTGTAAGTTCTTATACCATTATGTGATGTTCCGAACTTGATCTCTCAAATTTGATGTGCGAGCTAATTTTTCCATACAAATAGAGCACTAATATCTCCCATAATCAATAAAGTCTCCCAAAATTAAATATCATATAATTTTTCTGTCAGCTAAAAATGTAAAATATTACAAAACTCATTCTTCCTTGGAATTGTCTAATCTTTGCTCAATCCGACCCTCTATTGCTTTATACCATGAAATCAACCTATATTTTAGAGGGGCAAATTGGGGGGGGGGGGGGTGAGCTTGAGGCCCAGTAAGCAATTTAAAACACAATATACGAAGTCAAAAATGTTAATAAATATTCAAACAACTAACCGCAAAAGCATGAGATAAAAAAGAATATTGATCATAAACACACTTAATAAAACCGTATGAAACGCATACTCGAATGTTTCAAATCACCCATGGTTTCATATTTAGTTCGTCTCAACAACATGCTAGGCGCCACTTGGTGCATTCTAGTATCATACATGCCCCTCAAGGCCACAATCACATTTCATAACCATAACCATGCCACTGAGCACACTTGACGCATGTGTTGATAGGTCCCAAAACACTTCACTAATAAAAATATTTTTAGCACAACAAACACCACGATACATTAGACAAAAGCAGAGAGGAATAATGAAACCACAATGGTTAAGCAATCAAGTAGAATACAACGACGATAACAATGAAACTAAATCTGCATAAAGAGATTTACATATTAATGCATATTGTGAGATAAATCAGTTATAATTAATATCGAAGCAACTAGATGTAAAGTCCCAACTATCACAAACAATGCTTTCAAATCTCACCAAATTGGACATAGATAAACCATTGAATCTTTGGGTCAAAGAAATTTCTTCCTATGTTTCTCCTATTCTTAATGTTCTTCTCACATTTGGTCAAGACCTGGTTCCACCATTTCTTTTGACAGCCTATCATCTCTCTTTCTCTCTCTCTCTATCTCTCTCTAGTATAGCCGCAGCCCAATTGATTCTCAAACCCTTAAATACTATATGTATATATAGATGCCTTCAAGAGTAATGTGTAGTCTATTCCTAATGACAAATCTGCCCATTTATTCCTCAATTTGTTTTACTCCATTCTAAACTCACGTGAGTCAATTCTTGTGGCAATAATAACAAAGGCTAAAAAACAAGTTTAGTGATTTACGTGATTTTTTTTTGACATAAAGGCTAACCGCAAATTTGGAACTCACCTCATTTATGCCCTCATTTCAATGCTTCTTTATATATCAATCTAATTGATTTACACTAGTTTAGTGGGTAAATCAAATAACTAAATTTTATTATATTTATCCAATTGTCATGTTTGGGGCATCACAATTGTAGTTGAGGTGACTTGTTTTTTTGTTTATTTTTGACTCCAGTGGTTCAAGTTCAGAACTTTCACATATGCCCTATAGATATGTAAAACACTTTTTTGCAAATACTGTTTCTTTTTTTATAGTCAAACTCATACTATTATATTTGCTGTAATATTGATTCAATTTATATTTTGTTTTCTGAATTTATGTATTTAGTATTTCCAGTGCCAGCAACTTTCTCGTGTCATTGCCAGGGAATGAGGCAGTTTGTTTTCTTACAGTCCTCAAACTCATACTATTACTGCTTTAATATTGATTCAAATTATGCTTCTGGTTTTTGAATTTATTTATGGAGTATTTTCAGTTCCAACAGCCTTCTTGTGTCATTGACAGGGAATGAAGCTTCTCCCGACTGGGCAAAAAAATTCACTTGCAATATTTCTATATTCATCTATGGTGGGTATCTATATTTTATTAATATACTGTACTCCTTTGGTTGCACTTTCTATGGTGCTGTGAAAGAAATTTAGGTGGATCGTATCATTTTGTTTAGGTTGGCTTGGGATCTTTCGTACTTCGCTATGTCCCTAGGTTATTGCGTTCAATTCTTGTGGAGCTCGGAATCAGCGAAGACATGTACAATCCTGTATGTAAGTTTCCTATTGGTAATTCTGGTAGTTATCCTTGTGTCTTTGCAAGTAGTCAAAGCATGGCTCGGGTCTTTAAGCTGGAACTTCTTGTTGGATGTTATGGTTGGTTAGCTGCCTAAATGGAGAAACCTTGTAATAGCTGTTGTCTGTTGATGTGGAAGGCTAGTTAATAGGATGTACATCTTTCTTTTTTGGTTGTCTTAACTGTTATACTTTAGGACCAGGAAATTATGTGGGTTTTCAGTTTCAGGTAACTCCAACCAAACAGAGTTCCAAATTATTTTCTAGTTTGTAGTCAATTGTGTGGCACAGCAAAAACTTTATATCAAGTGAGTCTTGAGTTTTTTTCCAATTGCATGATCTTCAATGCTCTTTGTCTGATGGCAAAGGAGTTGCATTTCATAAGTCTTTATTCTGCAGAAATACATGGCAACTGTACAGTGCAGGAAATTTGATGGAGTACCAAGTGTTTGCTGGTTAAAAAATGCTTTTGGCCGATAAATGCACCAGTTAATGCAAATTTGTGCATGACTCGCAAGCTTCTGTCCCCACTTCTCACCAACAAAAAAACAATCATCAAGTTGTTAGGAGGTTTCCTCTGCTTGTGCCGAAGGTGCCCTTATACTATCATACAGTAGGCATTTTCAATATCTGCAATTAACCCGCATGATTAAGTGACAGTTAAAGGAAGTTAAGATGCCCACCGTAGGTAGAAATTCCCTTCATTTGCAGGAATATTAAGATTCCATCTAATTCTTCACTGTGTTTGGTGTTCATATCAATATCCTCACCTTAAATTAGCAGTTATTATTTGGCTTTCAAGTTTAATATAAATTCAACAAGGTTATGTACTTCAAGATTTTGGGCCTTCAGTTTACTCCTGATATGTTCCCATTTTTTGTCTATGAATGGCTTCACTGTAATGCACTTCCTTGTTCTCTAGACGGGTCTACCTCTCATAGGTATATGCACAACGTTCTCCTCTAATTATCTTAACCTCTTGATGCGAATGCATAATTGAAAGATATTGCCACGGTATTTAGTTTATTACAACAGTATTTCATTTTGCTACGGTCTACCTCTCATAGCTATATGCACAATGTTCTCCTCTAATTATCTTAACCTCTTGATGCGAATGCATAATTGAAAGATTTTGCCACAGTATTTAGTTTATTACAACAGTATTTCATTTGATCCCAGCCTCTCCTCCACGACTGAGAGCACTTCCTGATACTTTCCTGCTGTCTTCAGATTTGGCATTGGAGATGAATTTCTGCAGATATAGCATTCTGTGGACTGTTGGTCCTAACTGGCACTGATTTTGTGTTGCAGTTGGCAATGTTTCTCCTGGTTTTCCTTGTTCTTGGTGGAGCTTGGTTGGGTTTCTGGGTTGTTCACAAACTTGTCCTGACAGAAGATGGATCCATTGACATAGGCGTAGCTAATTTTGTTGCCTGGTCCATTCGTATTTTTGCTTCTGTTATGATTCTTCAGGTTCTTAGCTTCCCTGAAAAAAAATTGAGAATCTGTTTCCTACTTTCAAAAAAATTTATATTCGGTTATTTATGGCCCCTTCTGTTGAGTTTGGTGAACTCATTCTTTGAAGAGAATTGTAAAAATGAAGTTGTATTGTTTTCAGAGTTCTGTTGATCCTTTGCTGGCAGCGGAAGCATTGATATGTGGAATACTGCTTTCATCAATATTGAGGAAAATTACCCGGCCAAGATTCGTGCGTCACTTGTACAAGTCAGTGTACGTTATCATTTTGAGCTTAATTATTTCCTTCCACTTCATGTATTAAAATCCATGACCAGAAATTATATGAAGAGGTGCCTCGAGGTAGAAAATGTGTTTGGATAGACCGAATATTTAAAATCGCTGACCTCAATGATGCGGTTTCTTAAGCTCTTGGAATTTTGGTGGCAT
The DNA here is from genome assembly GCA_963454935.2 of Ilex paraguariensis. Taxonomy (NCBI): domain Eukaryota; kingdom Viridiplantae; phylum Streptophyta; class Magnoliopsida; order Aquifoliales; family Aquifoliaceae; genus Ilex; species Ilex paraguariensis. Next base: position 33,177 of record CAUOFW020003160.1, on the reverse strand, counting down.
GTTTGCAATGCTCTGCTATATCTGCCACATATTTGTACATTTCCCATATGGGCTGTTTTATATCATTTTATGCATATGTTTTTAGCTTCAAAACCTCTATGCAGAAAATTATGCAGACCAGACAAGAGCAACCATAGGTATCAGACTTATTCATCTCCCGTTGCAGATTTTTATGGGTCCAGGCCCAACAACAAAGCTCCATACAGTACTCCAATCAGAGGTTTGCTTTATTTTTAATGCGTCATAATAATAAATTATGTAGTACCCATATAACATTCACTTTTACCTATAATTCTGTTAGGTTCAAGCAGGACGTCACCAAGGCAGTTGTCAGATTCAGGCACATTCTATTCTACCTACCATGACACACCTGAAAGAAGAGAATTCTCGAAGGATGAATGGGAAAAATTCAGTAGGGAGTCTACAAAAAAGGCATTGGAAGGGCTGGTTTCTTCTCCAGATTTCAGTAAATGGGCTGTTGCTCATGCTGACAGAATCACTTTGGCTCCTAAGAAAGAGACTGCTGATCATCCGCGGAGGTGGACGTGGCTTCCTTGGTTATGAACATTTTAATGGTCTTCACTAATTCAAGTTGGTTTGCACTGGACATGACTATGAGATGTTTTAGTTTAGGAACGGATTGCCTGCGTTGTTGTAATATAGTGTAGCATCGATTTGGGCACAGATTATACTCTGGAACTATATGTTTTGAGTTGATGAGCCCCCTACAATCTAACTTTTACTGTGATCTATCACTCTTGTATGAGGACAGAACATATGCTTACCCAGAGTCATTAATATTATAATATTTGCACAAATATCTGTGACACATCATTCTAGTTTTAAAAAATCTATTTCTGAAGTATTTTCCTTTACGAAACAATAGGTTGAATGAATCTCTTTTCACTGTTTTTCCCTGATTGAATGAGTAAGAAGTCTGGATGCGGTCCTATAAACAATTAGTGGTTGTCAACATCCGCAGACATATGCAGAGAGATGACTGATGACAATCAACAGCAGCCTGGTGTTCCCCCGCACCAAGGTAAAACCAAGTCTGAGTTCTAATGTTTCGTGGTTTTTTGGGTTTCATTTGATATAAATGCTGTCGATATCCGACCTCTTTGTGGTTTGTATTTCTTCATCATACATGTGTTTGTATGCATACATGTATAGGTCATCATTTTTGTATACTCGTCCACATATTTACAGGTTATCCTACTCATCCAGAAGCTCCAAAATATGCTGATCCTCCTCCCGGGTCTTCTCCACAAGGTGACTCTCAGCAGGAGCAGCAGAACACCCACCCACCTCGAACTCCAACTGACAGCAACCTCCCTGTTTGCATTGAAATATGGTGTGCCTTTCTCTCTCCCTCCTCCCTCTCAATTTAGTTCTTGATCTATCTAAAGCATAATCTCAATATATCTCTGCATTTTTTGAAACCCTTTTAAACACGTTTTCACTTTGCACAGCTGACACACTTCTTTCCATTTGTAGTTGTTCAGCACTTTTTAGCTGTTTTTTTGGCTTCTAAACCGCACTGTCACCGGCTCCGATTGTGGTTATTCGTTCACCAACGATCTCTCTTTGGAGTTATCATCAAGGGAATGGAGATATCCTTTCTCTAGACGAATGAGACCTTTTTGTTTCAATTGTCTATGGATGATCTGCCGCTATGGAAAATTGAAAAAAAAAAATTATTAGAGAGAATCTAAATCATCTTCTACAGCGTGCATATGACACAAGCTCATATCCTTTTAGGTACACTCTACAGTAAGATTCTAAAATGTAACCCAACCCCGACTTTGTCCACGAAAGCAAGGTGGGCATTTTTTTTTTAATTATTTATAGGCTTACGTTGATTATTTTCTCGAGTTCGGATATTGATCATTGTAGTCCGAATGAGTTTAGAACATGTTCTCTGAGTAACAAAAGTGACTGACCCTTAGGAGTATAATAAATGTTGAACCTGAGACCTCTGGATTATCAAAAGTCAGACTTAGCCATTGAACCACCCTAAGGGTTAGACATGTAATGTTAAGTGCTTATGTTAAAACAGTCCCGGAACAAGTTTTGAATCATGCGGCAGGATCGTGAATGCCCAAATAAATGAAACTATCAATAATTGTGCAATACTTAAACCAATAGAAAATTGTTATTTCGAAATAATTTGAGAATATAATCTGATCACTTAATCAACTATAACTGTTAGATTGAAAGTGTGCTCCCAAGAGCGAAGCCAAAATATTTTTTGCATTGGGGACAACTAATTATTTATATATAAGTTAAAAATATAATGAAAACCAATTAATCGGAATAATTTATTCTAAAATATAATTTATTATAATCAAATTTCAAATATCAAAATTTAAATGTTGAACATGCAAAAAATTAAGAATTCAATTATCAAGAGAGCATTGTCCGAGAGAGAAAATAGAAGAGAACGACCAAATAACAATCATCAAACTTGTTGCGATTTTGCGAATATATTTTAAATAATAATTCGTTGGTGTGTAAGGGAAAAGAGAAAATTGGAGATAAAAAGAGAGACCGAAGAGAGGGTGATGATATTGAATTGTATAAAAGAAACTTAAATCTAAATTTTTATAAGAATATAAGGAATCGCTCTATTGGGGTCTAAAAATTTATTCTTAATTGTTGACCTAATGACACGACAGCGGAGATATTAAAAATAACATTATTTTAATTAGAACTCTTGAATTTATTCTTTGAGACTACATCATTTAACACATTATTTAGTAAATAAATTAGTTTAGATTAGACCTAAAAGTGTCATTGAAATATAGAAGTAGAGATAAAGTTTTTCAAATTTTTAGAGGGGGCAAATTGTGAAAACTTATAAATTTATAAAAAAAAAATTAAAATTGCACCAGGGCAGTTGCCCTCACTGCCCCCCAATGTAAATCCATCCCTGTGTACTTTATTTAATATTGGAACTCACAATTAATCCGATGACTATATTGAATTAAGTCTTTGACTAGGTGCATGCCCAAATTAATGAAATTATCAATGATTATAAGGTGCAATACTTAAACCAATGAAAATATTATTTTTAGATCTAATTTGATAATTTAATATGGATTATAACTGTTGAATTGAAAGTGTATTTTATCTAATATTAAAACTCACAATTAATTTAATAAATGTTAAAACTAGGGGTCGGCCCTTCCATTGTACATGCGCCCATGCATGATTGGTGGCTAAGTTGAAATGTATTCCTTAAATTTTTGGAGGACAATGATACATATAACAGTAAAATTATACTTACAAAGTTTTTTATCTCAAGTAATGTGACATAATGTCTATCATTAAGTATTAATAGAATCCACTTATTTAATAGTAAAAACTGTGTCACATTATTTGAGATGAAAATTTTAGTAAGAAATATTGGTCAATATAACATTATTATACATATAATGACACGAGTGTTTTTCCATGAAGGACACGATGATTATTTTTCTTTTTCGCATTTTTGCATTTTTGGCCGCATGGTGAATATTTTTTTGCATGTTTGGCATTTTGGTATAGTAGTAATCGTGTCGTGTCAATTATATTGTATCATATTATTTATGAATTTGTGTTGAGTATTGACTCAACTTATTTATTTTTATGTTATATTTGGGTTGACTCATATAATCTATAAATTAAAATTTTAATACTAATATGTAAGTTTAAGATTTTATTATTTTTTATCGAACTCAGGCTTTTAGTTTTTTTATAAACTAAAAATTAATTTACAAAATATAATAATAAAAATAAGTACAAACATCGTTTTTTTTTGTACAACTATTATATCAATACTTAATTAAAAGATGACAAAAAATTGATATTTTATTATCATAATATTGGTCAAATGTATTAATCGTGACAATTTTACATTATTCGTGTCGATCCAAAATTCTTACATCCCAAAATTTCTTCAAATTTTTGTAATCATATGTCACCAACCATATACGAGTGGATGCGGCATTTAGAAATAGTAAATCTCATTTGAATTCATATAATACATAGTTTATTAAAATTATATATTTAAAGTCAAAGCTATTATTTCTATCATTTTTAATTTCACTTTTAAAAGGTGTAGTTTGATATTTAAAAATTATAATTTTTATAATTAATCATCATATTTTATGATCAATCATATCCTTGACAGTTACGACTATTAAGTTCGAAAAGTCATAGCTTTTACTTTAAAAAGTTAAACTTTCGGGGTAATACATATCTTAATACTGTAGTTATCTTCTATGTTTGAATGACTCTATTACTTTCTTTGGTATTTTTAAATGATTGTTACAACTTGCAGTATGAGTAATGAAATTAAAAAAAATACTAAAATGAAATTAAGAAAATATTAAAATACTTTCGCCATGGACAGCCTTTGTTTTATTTATTTTTTGAAACAAGGATAATATAACCATTTATTTTGCCAATAATGACATATGCAAAACTATCACTGTCGTCTATTGTCGCCCATTATCACTATTGTTGCCACCATCGCCCAGTATCACAACTTACCACCATCCGTCGTTGTCTACTATCGCCGTCAGCCACTATCATCTACCTCCATTGCACCTATTACCACCAACTACTGCCACTCGTCATCACCCACCACCGTCGCCACTCCTTATTACCTACCCCACCATACCTACCACCACCATCACCATCATCATTCGTCACCACTTATCATATTGTTGTCCAAAAACACTCGTCGTCACTCACCCCACCATCATCATTGACCACCACCGCCACTACCAATCACCATTATCATCGTCCACCATTACCACCTTCGTCACCCACTGTTGTCATAATTACGACGATCGTCTTCGCCCATCAGTGCTTAAATTTTTTTCTTTATCCTGTATGTTTGTAATTTAATTTTGAATGTGAATACAAATATATTTATTATTAATTATTTTTTTTTATTATTTTATGCATTCAAACACGGATAATAACTAATCGATATATATATATATATATATATATATATATATATATATATATATATGTTAATACGAATAAATTAGACTTTATACCTTTAGTTGTCCTTTAAACCAAAAAAAACACGCCTATCCTTATTAACCTAAAAGTCCATAGCTGTAGGTCAGCTGACAACCTTTCAAATGAATAACTAATAAGCACAGATCACATGCCAATATGCCATTGGAATCTTAAGACACAACTGAGCATGACTCAAGGAGTAGATATCCTGACCTACTACAAACCAAATCATTTAGTATGTTTTTCGCATAATATCCTGTTTGGTAGCCGGTGCATGTCATCCCCATGAGCAAAATCTTGGATCCCTTGTCCTAAAATGCTTCACAAGCATTTACATGACAATACAGAATAAGGTGAAGATGTCCTCAAAAGAAGGTAAGATTGTGATATAAACAAATACTTTTTTAATATGCTTTTTCATTTTGTACTCCCCAATATTACGTTCAAATTGCGCTTTTAATGTATTAAAAATAAGAGCAAAGCTATTGAGATCACATTCACTGAAGGAAAATGCTACATAATCCAAATAAAATTCAAAAATTAAAACTTAAATGTATATCAACCCTTAAATGAGTGTGAGGTGAGTGGACTATACTGAAAAAATTGTTGGGATTCACTCATTAAAGGGATGATATACATTTGAGTTATAAATTTTTGAGTTTTATTTGGGTTTTGTAGCATTGCTTTTTACTGAATAATTCATAATGACATTTGGATTGATTGTGAATTTATCAAACATTGAAACTTGATGTTGATTCAATAGTTATATGATATTTAGATTGATTGTGAACTCATCAAATATTAAAACTTGATGTTGATTCAATAGTTATAATAAAGTCGCATCACTATATCAACAAATTAAATTAAATTTTTTAAATTCAAATAACATCACTCTTAAAATATTATAACATGGTCTTTTCGTTAATTTCTATTACTTATTCCTTCAATGTTCACAGGGTGATTTTTGACATAATAAATAACAGAAATTAATAAAAAAGTCACGTTGTAATAAATTTAATATATTAAATATATATTATGAAAAATTAATCTCTAACAGTACGAAGCGAAAAATCTTTCGAGGTGTACAATGAGATTCCCTCGGTAATAACATGGAACCAATTTTTCTCCATGTAAACCCATAACTCCGCAACCAAACAAACCCTTACATGCATATCCGTTTGAATTTTCCCCCGAAAGCAGGCTCGATACAAATTACAATCCCACGTACATATCTCTTCAAACAATCAAGGGCCACCTGGCAGGTTTTAAAAGATTCCCAAAGCCTTAAAATTATGACGAGTAATGCTAAATGAATTTAAAAAATAGACTTAGTAATTTTAACTATTAAATAACTAGTGAGTCTCAATAAATATTGGGATTCACAGTGAAATTAATGGTTGAAATTATCAAGTTTAATTTTTAAGTCTATTTTGTAATTTCATGTAGCATTATTCAATTATGATTTGTCTTTTCCCGATCATTTTCTCCACCTCAAACTTCTTCGCTTTGCTATATATTTCTGATCCACTTCACGTGGGATTTTCTTTCTGCAGTAAATTTTCTTCACTGGATTTTTGGGTCTGTATATTCATGGCTATGACATTGAAATCAAGGTCATGGTTCTTCCAGCAACGTGATGGTGAAGATTGGGCACCATTTTGCAATCTATGGAGCCAAACAAATCTTCTTTGGAGGAAGAACTTTGATTTGATGAGGAATGTTGGGTGTTTGGGAAAGGAGAGAAGTGAGAAGAAAAGGTTGTTTCTCAGGTGCTGTAGTAATGGCAGCTGTGGAAATGGGTGGAATTCAATGGCGGAAAATGAGAATTTTGTGAAGATGATGAGAGAAGCTGAGCCATATTTTCGGGCACATAGAGGCAGCACATTCGTCCTCGTATTATCTGCAGAAATTGTTGACAGTCCTTTCTTGGGTTCCATACTCGAGGTATCTCTCTCTCTCTCTCTCGCTGTGAGTATGTTAATTATTTGAGTCTGATGGAGCTGGAGGGAGAAAAAAATACAATCAATATGATACGCAAGGAGAGAAAGGAAATTAAATCCCGAATCAGAAAAAGAGAGAGAAGAGGAAATATAATGGGGAAAAAGGTAGGAAAAGAAATCCATTTTGCTTTTTTTTTTTTTTCTTATTTGATGGGACAAAATAGATAGAGATTAGAAGAAAAGAAAAGAAAAGATAGAAGAAATTGCTAATTTTTACTTGTTTTCTCTTGTTTGATAGATGGGTGGTGAGAAAAGAAAAGGAAAACACTTTTTCTTATTCGAGAAAAAAATTTCTAAGAACTTTGGTTATGCTTGCATTTTTTTTTTCTTCCCTAACAAAGAAAACTCACTCTATATCTATCACGTGATTGACGCGTGACCAGAACTGTCAGGAGTTTTTAACAAATGTTTGAGATTGAATTATATAGATATAAATCAAAAATTTTATGGACTAAATAAACACAATCAAAATATTAGACACTAAATATACATAGACTTTACTCACCCTGTCAGACTATTCTACTGGGCGGCGAAACTATTAAAAAAAAATCAATCAAGTATTTTATTTTTGAAAAAGAACGGCTAGCAAGAAAGTTAGCACTAAAGGGACTTTATATTTATTTAATGCTTGTGCATTTTCTTATCGGCACCAACAACCAAGCAGTCAAAGATTTTCAGGGATTTGTGTTATTGCTTGGTTTACTAATTTCATATTTTCTAGTTGGTTCGGTAAAAATCTAAATCTAAATCATTGTCTTTTAAATTTTTTCCATTCTTTTGCCATATCATTCGTGAATTATAATATTGTAAGAGCTTTGAAGGGCACATTATTTCTCAAACTTGTTTGTGTCAAGGACAGTTCTATGTTTCGTTTCCAATAATACACACATGACATGAAGACATTTTTCCCACTTTCATTCTCGTAATCGTCATTCGTAATCGTCTTCATTCTCATTATTTTCTTCATTTCATTCTACATTGGCATAATCACTTGATACATATTCTTTCATATCACTACAATATAATATACCATTCTTTGAGAAATTATGACAAACATAATAAATGCGAATATATTAATCAAAACTCCGAGTATTCAATGCCTAAATGTCTTATCAAAGTATGTTGATTATGCACTTGTACGCAATATCAAAGAAAGTATTCCAACAAATAATATTATAATAACCAATGTTTATATATATGTTAAACTTTGCCAACAGAAACAAAGATTATCTGGGTATAAAATTAGTGGATGAATATGAACTATCGATATTACTAGAAAGTTGAATATTGATTAATTTTGATTCGTTGGTGAGTTAGACACAAACAGAGAGATGGACGAACAAATTAAAAGATGAAATGAAGGTATTAACCGGTGAAATGAAGGTATTAACTGGTGAAATGAATGAGAAAAAAGACTGAGACTAGGTATTGAAGGATATAAAACGATTGAAAGGCTAATAAAAAGGTAAATGAAATGTAAATTCAAATAAAATATGAATTGAATGAAATTTAAATGTTGTAGGGAGGTGGTCACCATAGTGCTTTATCGAATGTCGCAGGCCCCGGTCAAGTGAATCTTTGTGATGTTTCTTTTTCTCCTCTATTCTACCCTTAGCCAACTAGCTCGGCTAAGGCATGCTCTTGATTCTTGTCGCTCATGCCTTTAGCTTGTTCGAAGTTGGGCCAATCGATTCAAATAAAGACAGTTCATGACTTGCTTGTTGGGTAGACAGACAGTAGTGAACTTGTAACAAATTATCCCTCAGGTCGGATCTAAATGGTTGGGTTGTGCTTGGTAAAAATATTTCAATAGACTCTTTTCTTTTTCTTTTTTTCTGTTTATTTCCTATTTTGACCTTGAGCTAATCAAGCATATTTTGTTAAAATTGCGTGACTGTGACATTAAACTGTCCTCTCTGTTCTACTATCTCTCTCACTCACCTCTTCCTTCAATTATTTTCTTTGTCCTCTCAATTCTATTCCATTATTTCTCTCTCCTCTCTCTTCCATTAATCCATCTCTTTCCTCTTTTTTTTAGACCATTATTTTTGTCTTATCTCTCTTCCTGGTCGTTATCGTGTATATGTTATTTAAATTTTTGTCTCTTTCTTATCTCTTTTATCCAACTCTTTCTCTCTTCTCTCACTTTCTTCAATTACTCTTCTTTAATTAATCTTTTCTTTTTTTTTTTTTCTAATTAGGACTCTATCTTTCTTATATTTATAAGGGTGACAATCGTGACGAGTTAAATGGATTCGTGTACAAAATCACTCAACTCGTGCATGACTCATTTATTAAACAGGTGAAAATTAAAATTGAACACAACCTATTTATTTGACGGGTTACCAGACATGACCCGTGTAACTTGTTAAATAGGTGAAGGGTTTGAACCGTTTATTGCATTTTTTTTCTCCAAACCTCTTTTTATTAAAAAAAAAATTGTAGACCTCTACTCCCATGGAAGAGTATAGAAATGAGTTTTTTTTTTCATTATATGCTTAGGTTAAAAAAATTGTATATGCATCATAATCAGGTTGTGTCTCATGTGTAGGGCCATTAATCAAACTGAGCTACTCGAGTTTGGCTCAGTTTCGGTTCGTTCAAACTCGGTTCATTTTCTAAACGAGTTCAAACTTGAACAAGTTTTTAGGCTCATTTAGAGAACAAACTCTATAACCTCGACTCAAACTTGACTGGCTCGACTTGTTTATGTGTAAATACTCGGGCTCGACTTATTTTGGGCTCATTTAAGCTCGGCTCGTTCCCTAAATAAACCGAATTTAAACAATTTTTTAAGTTCAATTAAGAAATAAACTTTTCAAGCTCGGTTCGAATTTGGTTCGGGCTTGTTCGACTTACAGCCCTACCTATGTGTTGTCCAAATTGCAGTTATATTTCTTTTCTTTCTTATCTTTCTTGTTCTAGTGGACTGGGCTGGGAATATAATATGGGCTTCTAAATTAAAATTGAAAAGGTTCTCCATCTAGGTCCACTTTTTATGTATACCTAATTTTTAAAGTGATAGACGGGTTGATATACTTTATCTGAACACGACCCATGCAATAGGGAGTTTGGTGGGTTCATCTGTTTATCATCCAAAATCGTTAAGATCGAATTCAAACTCGTTTATTTTGTATCGATTCATGTTAGATAATTGGTTCGTATTGAATTTTGCCATGCCTACACACTTTCAAATAGAAAACAAGTCGCGACCAAAAAAAAAATAGAAAACAACTTGCAGATCTTTGTTGAAATTTACATGAGAGAGAGAAAGAGAGAAAGAGAGAGAGAGAGAGAGAGAGAGAGAGAGAGAGAGAGGTGAGAGATTTTTTTGGATCTTAGATCTTAGATCCTTATGTTTGCCAAAATTTCACAGCTACCATTTTTAAAATAAAAGTCATCTAATAAATCCTTTTAAATATGAAAGAAAATATCCTAAAGTTTCGGTGGAATTTTGAATTGATTTTGACCATTGTAAGCGAAAAGAATATTCCACCTAGTTTTTGTGATCGTCTTGAGTCCCCTTAGAGTCGAGCTTCTTGCAAAACGAACAAATTGCCCAAGACCGAAGTGTTTCGGTCAAAAGCACTCTGATGCTTAAGTCAGTAACTGGAAGTAATGCACTTGTATTTTAAAAGAGTTATGTGTACCTTTACTGTTCATCCTTGCTGGTTTATATAGGCTCTGATGATTTCTTCCTTTGGAGAGATTGACACATTCTTCTTCAATTCAGCCTTAGTTGTTGGGTTTCCCTTAGGTTTCCTCTTAATGCTTCATTGATCTCAGCTCATAAGTGTTTTAGATTGATTCAATTGGTACAGTCGAATCCCTTGAATTTAGGTTGTGATCAAGTTGTTTGTTTCTTATCCTGATCTAGCTAAACCTTTCTGCTCAGTCATTCCACCCACCAAACCAGTTCGGTTCGGTGATAACAGAGCCTTAGCCCTCACATGACCTTCGTGTGACCATTTACACGTGGTATAATTTTATGTCCCTTCACTTGCCCCCATATAGCTCATGTCAGCCATCATTTGTCTAACAGCCGCTTCATGTCTTCAAGTTTATGATTGTCTGGGCTTTCGAGACACGCAATTGTCTTTTCTCATTAAATACCCATCCTTTAGCTTCTTGACTTCCCTCTATTCCCAGTATAAAATGTTTCAACTATATTTCATCCTTACTTTGCTCTTTTTCTTCTTCCTGTTCTCCTTGAAGTTCTTTTGTGCTCGCACTTTCTTCACCCATCCTTCCAAATGGCTCCCCTCACGACAGAAGGTATTCTAGTGTTCATGAACAAATACAATATTCCCATTGACGTAGAAATTTGAAGTGCAGGTAAGATGAACCGCTGATTGGAACTAGGGAATTAATCCCCATCCACACAAGGGCTATTACCGAAGGCGGTGTGAGGTTCCCATTACACCCCCTGCTGCTTTGGGTTCTTGCGACTACCATGCTTTGCCCCATCCACTGTTACCCTAACTTTTTCAAAATCGTTATGGACGTTGCTGCTCTGAACAACCTTCTGAACGTGAATTTGGGCCTCTGAGAAATCCTTTTATACTACATTCTGAAGACAAATGGTGATAGTTACTATTTAGTAGTGAGAAGGAACGACAGATGGTGATAGTTACTATTTAGCAGTGAGAAGGAAAGACAGATACTTGGTCACCCATCTACCAGACTCAAATAAGGGACATGAAAGTGATGTCATTTTTATTTATGGAAATTGGGAGTATAGGGCAAGAGAAGTGCCTTCTTATCGATGTCCTTATGAAAAGGGCACACCAGGTATTTGTCAATTTGTATTTGAGAGTTTTTCCTTCTCTCCCTTTTTTTTTTTTTTTTTTATCTTGTAATTCTATGACTATCCTCATTTAGGAGAAACTGTCAAGGGTAAGATTCTTGAGAGTTCGGTAAAAATGGAGGACCTCAGAAAGGTGTGGTTCTACAACGAAGGTGTCTTTTGTCGAGCTACTTATGTCCTGCTAGGGTACACCTCCACCTATCACTCATTCATTGCTATCCCTGATCGGCCCAACACCACGCTTGTCGAAGACAGAGTCGAGCTTCAAGCTCAACGAGTTTCCGCCCCCCGTCCTCGACAGAAAACAACTGCTCTTTCCAGAAGGAGTAGACCAGTTAAGAATTTTCTTAGTTTTCTTACCTCCAACGAACCAGGGGAGGTTACTTCTTTGGCATTTCCTGTTCTTGCCGAAGCCAATTCCTTTCCCGTCCAATCAATTAATCTCATATTCGATACCAATCATGTACTCAACACTGTCGAACTTCCAAGCACTCTTGATGGTGCTGTCCTTTCTCTTGTCGGTCCATTCGTCAAACTAGAGACCAAAATTCCAGTTGTTGACCCCCTGAGACAATAATTCCTTCTATAGAACTCCCTTCTAGCGAAGTTACCTCTCCAGCTGCCACAACTTCTCCTCGCCCAATTGATACTGAGCCCGAGGAGCAAATAACTAAGAGGAGACAGCTCGAATCTCCTGAACGGTCAAACAATGTTTTTCGGCCCATACTTCAGGCCAAGGGTCGAGAGATTAATATAAGAGATTCGATTGTCAAGGATATGAACGTGGCAGTGGGGATTGTTAGGGGCGTGATTCTGCCATGTGATCTTGCTATGAATGAGTCAGCTTTCGATGAAGAAATTGCCCGACAAGCCATTCAACAAATGGTTATGGTATTTACCTTAATCTCTTATTCTTTTCATCTTTCAGATTCATCCCATATACTTAATCTTTCTTTTCTTTCTGTCTTAAAAAGGGTCTTCAAAAGGTGAACAAAGTAGCGGCTAGAATTTCCAAGAATGACAAAGCAATGAAGGAGGCGATCCATGATCGCATGACCACCCTAGCTAAAAAAGAATCTGTTGACAAATAATATTCCAAACTTTGTGAAGAAACGCTTCTCCTTTAGGCTCAATCTCTTAGCTTGAAGGAAGAAAATGAAAAACTAGCAAAGGAGGTGGAGGTTTTAAGGGCTTCAAAGATCTCCCTCAGAATGGATTTGTCCCAAACTCAGCTTGAACACTCTTCTTTACTTGAAGAGTTTGATAAGTTCAAAGCTAAAGTGAAGAGTCTTGAAAATGATGCCTTTGAACAGGGAATAGAGAAGACATAGAGTGACCCTGCTCTACAGATCCCTTCTTTGAAGAAGACATACTTTGCAAAAGGCTGAGCAGCTGTTTTGAAGGCTGCTAATGTTCCTCATTTGTTTGAACTCTACTCGCATCATTCGATGTCTAACTCTTCTAATACCCTTTCTGCCCCTTGAAAACTCGTGTAAAGAGGAAAACCTTTTGTTAATCATTAATGGAAAATCTTCTTTTGTTTATACCTTTACTGCTTAACTTTAGAAAAATTTGACTTGTAATAGTTTTGGCCCTGTTTAGCCCTTCTTTACAACTAGGTCCCAACGCGTCTGCTAAAGACACATTTTAACTTAGAAAAACTTTGCTCAAAATTTTTGGCCTTGCTCGGCCCTTTTTAAGGGATAGGTCAAAGCACTTCTGCTAGGGACGCATTTTAACTTAGAAAAACTTTGCTCAAAAAGTGTTGGCCTTACTCAGCCCTTCTTTAGAGCTGGGTCCCAGCACTTCTGCTAGGGACGCATTGTAACTTAGAAAAACTTTGCTTAATAGTTTTGGCCTTATTTGGCCCTTCTTCAGGGGAGTTCCCACCTTTGAGATAAATGAAAATTTCATCCATCCAACTAGATTTTTCTTCAGTCGTATTTACCTTCGATGTTTCCATTGAGGCGATACTTGGCATGACCAGAAAGTCTACTGAGATAGATATTATGTCTTCTTTACTTACTACTGAAGCTAATGTTGCTAATGCGTCTGCGTGCATATTCTTTATGCGGCTGACCTGGCTGATAAAGTACTCCGGTACTTGACCAAGCTCTTTCTGCACGAGCTCCAGATATGACATCATTCTTTCGTCATTTGTCATATATTCTCCCAAAATCTAGTTCACTATGAGCTGTGAATCAGATAGTATTCTGAGTTTTGCAACGGTCAAAGCGACTGCAAATTTTAAGCCAGTTAGTAAGGCCTCATATTTTACGTCGTTGTTTGAGGCTTGAAATCGGAGTCTCATTGCTTTTTTGAGTATGTCTTCTTCTGGACTTTCCAACACGATGCCAATTCCTACACATTTGAAATTTGAAGCTCCATCGACGTATAAACTCCATTCTTGCTTTTCCTCGGATTCTTCTGGTTCAAGAAGGGCTGATGTCTCGTGGCCCCTGGGAGAGAATTCAGATATGAAATCAGTGACGACTTGGTCCTTTATCGCTGTCCTCGGCTTGAATTGGATATCAAATTCCTCTAGCTCAATGGCCCATTTCGATATTCTTATGGATAGATCGGCCCTTCTGAACAAAGCTTTAAGAGGATGGTCAGTGAATACCACTATAGTATGTGCCTGAAAATACTGGCGTAACTTTTGAGTCGAACTGATTAGTGCGAGCACAAGCTTTTCTAGGGGGAGGCACCTTGTTTCCACATCCAGGAGTATCCTGCTCACAGAATAGATTGGACTTATTCCTTTCTGCGTGTTTTTCATTAGAGCACCACAAATAGCATGTTCGAAAATGGCCAAATACAGTAGCAATCGTTCCCTTGGGGCAAATGTTGCCAAGAGTGGCGACAACGCCAGGTTGGTCCAGAGATTGGTAAAGACCTCGTCGCACTTTTCATCCCAAAGTGGATCAATTTTCTTTTTAATCTCTTGGAAAAAAGGTCGGCATCTGTCTGAGGACCGAGATATGAATCTCCCTAATGCCGCTACCATCTCCATCAGTTTCTAAATTTCTTTTATCGTTTTAGGTCGCTCTAGCCGAACTAAAGCTAATATCTGGTTTGGATTTGCTTCAATCCCTCGGTGGGTGACCATGAACCCCAGGAATTTTTCAGAGCCAACCCTGAAAGTGCACTTTGAAGCATTTGGCTTTATTCTAAACTTTCGTAGCACTATGAAGGTTTTTTTGAGGTCGGTGACATGATCACTTGCTGCTCGACTTTTTACGACCATATCATCGATATACACTTCTATAGAATCGTTAATCATATCAGAAAACATTCTTGTGACCAATCTCTAATATGTTGCCTCAGCGTTCTTTAACCCGAACAACATCACCTTGTAGCGATAAATGCCTTCCGGGGTTATAAATGTTGTTTTTTCCTGATCCTGCTCGGCCATGGGGATTAGGTGATAACCCCGATATGCGTTGAGAAAACTCATCATCTCGTATCCAGCTGTTGCATCAACCAGCTGGTCAATCTTGGACAATGGAAAACAATCCTTGGGACATGCTCTATTTAGGTCAGAAAAATATACGCACACCCTCCATTTTCCTGGCTTTTCCTTCACCATCATTGTATTCGACAGCCAAGTCGGGTATTATACTTCCCTAATAATTCGTGCTTCTAACAACTTTTTCACTTCTTCTTTCACCGCATCCCTATGTTGCGGTGCCGACCTCCTCGGCTTGAAGCTTAGGTCTACATTGAGGTGATGACAAGCAACCTCGGGAGGCACTCCCAGCATGTCATTTGCTTCCCACGCGAATATGTCCATGTATTCGTGTAACAATGAGATTATATCTGCGTGTTCTTATGTGGTTAACGAGGACCCTAATAATAAATATTTGTCGGTGCTTCCATTTATGAACTCCTTTGTCAGATCCTCAATGGTGCGAGACGCTGACTCTGCTTCTGCGACCTCCTTGGTCAACTGAATCTGTAATTGCTATTTTTCTAGATTTTCTTCTGTGATGCCGGCATGCCCTTTCACTTTAACCGACGTAAGAAGGCAAGTGTGTGAACTGACCTAGTCTCCGCGTATGTCGATAATTCCACCATCTATCAAGAATCTGAGCATCTGGTGATAGGTTGAGGGGACCACCTTCATCTCATGCAGCCAGGTGCGCCCCATAATGGCATTGTAACCTGACTTCGCATTAACGACTAGAAACTCAGTCATCGTCCCGACTGGCCCCAACTATACTGGGCGGGTGACTTTTCCTTTTAGCAATACCATCTTGCCATTAAAACCTACCAGAGGAGTGTTAGACGCTTCTAGGTCCTCTTCCTTCAAGGCTAGCTTCCTGAACAAGCTGAAATACATAATTTTCAAGGAACTACCTTAAGCAATTGATAACCTTCGGACGTCAAAATTGGCAATTCTTATGGTCAGCACGAGGGCATCGTTATGTGGTTGGTGTATCCCTATCAAGTCCTGTTCGGAGAAACTGATTTTCTCAAATGATTCATCCACCCTTGACTTCTTACTTGTTGGCTCGCCACCCAACTTGAGTTGATAAACTTCTCTGGCCTGTATAGCCAACTTGATATAGGCCCTAGCTAAATTATTAGTCGTCCTGTGTGGTGTTGCCGAATGTATAACATTAATGACTCCAACAAGGATTGGTCGATCGTGAGGGATTGCCGACGTTTGTGCTGGTTTTCTCCCTGCATTCAATGAGCTACAACAGGTGTCCTACTTGGACCAGTTCCTCCAGATGTTGCTTCAGGGATCGGCAATTTTTAGTCATGTGCCCTATGTTACGATGATAAGAGCACTTGAAGTTTGGGTTCCTTCTCGATGGGTCTCCTCCAACTTGTTTGGCCACTTAAATAGGGCTTTCCCTTGATCTGAGGCAAAATCTTGTAAATTGGTTCCTTTAACACCGTGCTAACTCCCATATACGGGAATTTTGAGGGGAAGATGTCCTTCTCCTTGTTCTTTCCCCCCTCCCGAGCTGGGGGTCCAGCCTTATCTTTGTTGAACTACTTCCTGTTCAGTTGTTCTCTTCCTGTATCCCTACCAAGGTCGTCGTCAACGTTGACATACTTCTCCACTCTAGCCATCAGTTCCTCCATATTTGACGCTAGTCTTCTTGTTAATGACTGGTATAGCAGATTCTCCATTGGTAGCCCAATTTTGAATGTTGTAACCATTATCTCGGGATTGCATGCCTCAACCTCGTTCATCGTCTCCGAATATCGGTGGACATACTCTCACAATGTCTTTCCATTCTTTTTCTTTAGAGTTAACAGTGCTCCAACGTCTTTAGGTTGTCGGCTACTAGTAATGAACCGAGCTATAAACTGTTCTGCCAAGTGACTCCAACTATCCACCAAATTTCTAGGGAGCCCATCAAACCATTTCATTACCGATTCGCCGAGACTACTTGGGAATATGGCGCAAAACATGGGCTAATTTTTTTTGTGCACAATCATCATATGCATGTAATGGCGAATGTGCGCGGTGGGATCCGTCTTCCCATCATAGAGCTTAAAACTTGGAACAACAAACTTGCTCGGTATCCGAGCTTGGTCTATCCATTGGTAAACAGTTGCTCTGCGTGAAAGGTCCCTTGCTGACTTTTGCTCTGATCCGTTGAAACGACTATCAAGCTCATTCGTGATAAACTGCTTCCAGTCTTCTTGGTAATTTGTATGATTTGTCGTTTTATGGCGTTGGGTCTTCTGTAGATCGTCTTCCCTTTGCACCCATCGGTCTGACGCCCTTCAATGCCACCTTCGGGTGCAACGGTCTCTATGATCCGAGTCCTCTCTTTCGCTAACTTTCCTCAGTTTTTGCTTTAGTTTTTCGTTCTTTTGCTTCAAAGTTTTCTCCCTCGCATATGATTTCCTAAACATTTTGTCATGTGTGTCCAGGCGATCTTGCAATGATTGGACCAGCTTCATGATGGCAGGGGTATCCCCCTCAGCACGGAGGGACCCTTCTTACGGATCATTATGCCGATTTTGGTCATCTTCAAGGTTGAAACCAGTGGAGGAAATCCTATCCTCCTGCTATTCGTCCTACCTATTGTAAATATCCACCCGGATATCACTTCCAGAAGGAAACAAGACTCTGTAGTTTGGATTCGAGTATTCTTGTTGCACATCGGACTCCAATGGCTACCCTAGTGTGCTCTTCAGTCTTGACATGACTTCTTGTTGTGATTTTCACACAGACGACGCCAAATGTAAGCGGAAAAAATATTTCACCTAGTTTTTGTGATCGTCTTGATTCCCCTCTAAGAGGAGCTTCCTGCAAAACGAACAAATTGCCCAAGACCGAAGTATTTCGATCGAAGACATTCTGATGCTTAAGTCAGTAACTAGAAGTAATGCACTTGTATTTTAAAAGAGTTTTGTGTACCTTTACTGTTCATCCTTGCCGGTTTATATAGGCTTCGATGATTTCTTCCTCTAGAGAGATTGACACATTTTCCTTCAATTCAGCCTTAGTTGTTGGGTTTCCCCTTGGTTTACTCTTAACGCTCCCTTGATCTTAGCTCATAAGTGTTTTAGATTGATTCAACTGGTACAGTCGAATCCCTTGAATTTAGGTTGTGATCAAGTTGTTTAGTTCTTATCCTGATATGGCTAAACCTTTATGCACAATCATTCCACTCACCAAACCAGTTCGGTTCGGTGATAACAAAGCCTTAGCCCTCACATGACCTTCTTGTGACCATTTACACGTGCAATAATTTTATTCTCCTTCAACAATTATGCTTTCTCAAAGTAAGTATATGTTATTAAGAATAAAATAATTTTTATGACTTCAATTATTCTTAATGACCCAAAAAATTTTGACGAGGATTTTTTTGTGTTAGATCATGCCTAACAACCCACTAGGGAAAAAAGAAGGCCCATCATCTTGTTTTTTTGCCCAACAAACAACAAGTGGGCCACGAGTTGATCGAGCTGAAATGTTAAAAAGGAAAATACTATAGAGCATAATATTTGAGTTTTTTTTTGAAGTCGATACAACTTTTAATACTTATTAGGTTAAAAGTCTAAGTAGAAAAAGATTTTGGCAAAAAATTCATTTTTTTTTATCAGACAAAAAATCCATTTGAAAAATAAATTTTTAATACATCCTTAACAAAATAACTGCTCTCATAAAATCAATTAAAAAACCTTAAAATAGATTTGAACTGCTCTCATAAAACCAATTAAAAAACCTTAAAATAGATTTGAAAACTAAAATTTATAAATTTTAGAATTTTATCAAATTAGAACTCTTTCTCTCTATATATATAGAGAGAAAGGGAGAAAGAGTTTTAGGATTCTTATAAGATGTAAATCCAAAATCCTTCTAATATATTTTTCTTTCATTGTAAATAATTTATCTTAACAACTGAGCTTGAGCGAATAATAAACATAAATTTGAATACCCTGCAGAAAAAAAAAAAAAACAACTTTATGGATGGAGCTTTACCCATGTTTTGAGTTTCTCTTCAATTCATAAGAGAGGACCTAGTGTTTAGACAAATCAAATAAAATATATTGAAATAAATTTTATTCTTTATACTTTTTACTTGAAGTTTGTTCCAAATTACACTAATAGTCGTAGTGAGTACCACGTGCTCTTCCCACATGCTATATCTATTCAAATGACTTTTACTTTGTTTTATTTTTTATTTTTTGGTGTTTTGACGGTTTCAACTTTCTAGAAGTGAACTTGTAGAAAAAATAAATAAATAAATAACTTTCCAGAAGAGGAAAAATGGAGAAAAACAAAAGTGAATTACACTTTGTGGCTAAAAAGTTTTAAGATTCTCACTTTATACTCTAC
Source organism: Ilex paraguariensis (assembly GCA_963454935.2). Classification (NCBI taxonomy): domain Eukaryota; kingdom Viridiplantae; phylum Streptophyta; class Magnoliopsida; order Aquifoliales; family Aquifoliaceae; genus Ilex; species Ilex paraguariensis. The sequence continues at coordinate 13,538 of CAUOFW020003160.1, read as the reverse complement.
GAATTTCTTATATTGTGTCTCAATATATTAAAATTGTCGCAATGTAACCCTTTTGTTAGCTTTTCGTTAGTTTTTTTGTCAGTATTAATGAGTTGACTTTTGAAGAAAAAAATAACAAAGACAAACATAAAGGTCAAATTACAATACTTTTGATACATTGAGAGTGTAATGTGAGAAATTTAATTTTTGAGAGTACAAAGTGAGAATATTAAAATCTTTCAAATATAAAATATGAACGGGTGAGGTTATTCTCACGCCACAAATATTGCTTCACACCCCATTTAATTTCTTATTATTAAATTACTAAATTCACTCATTCTATACCTACTTCATTGGTAACTAAATTCATCACATACTATACACATCCACTTTAATAAGTAAACTCACATATATTTTCTCACAATTAGAGTTTCATTCACTATCTCATCTCATATACCCATAAAACACTCTTTTAATATGGATTTTTTTCGTGAGATACAAATTAATATTACTTCTCGATTTAATTATATGTTTAATTTCATGTATGTTATATGAAATTTTATTATTTTGGTGTATTTTAATATCTCGGTCAAGTTTAATAATTTTTTATTTAAAATTTATATGTGTGTGTATATATTTATGCTTTCAAATCAGTATTTTGGTATCTTTTACGATCATTAATTGTATTATTTTAATTTTTTTCTTGCTTCAATTTTGCAATAACTATTAAGTTGTTTTGTTTTTTCTTGTTTCGTCTATATTTGTTCTTTTTTATCTTGTGCTTGATTTTTTTTTCTCTTGTTTCGGTTTGCTTCTTTCTTTCTTTTTTTCCTTGTTTCATATTTTCATCTTTACTTTTTTCTTTTTTTGTTTTCTTGTTTTGATTTTGGTTGTTTTTTTTCTTTCTTGTTTTCGTCTTAGCTTGTACTTTTTCTCTCTTGTTTCTTTTTTTTTTTTTTTGTTTTTTGATGGTTACATAATGGGAATGAGTGAACTTAATTATTAAAAGAGTGTGTATAGTATGGAATGAACTTAGTTACTAATGAGGTTGATATAAAAGAGGTGAATTTAATAGTTTAATAATAAGAAATTAAATGAAGTCAAAATGAATATTTGTGATGTGAAAATATCCCACCCAATATGAGAAACCCAAAAAACAATGAATAAAATATTAAAACACTGAAGATGGAAAGCCCTTCAAAGTTCAAACTAATAAGTCAAAAGTGGTTTTCGATAATAGTAAGAAAAATCTAACAACAGATTTTGTTTTGATTTGTGATTATTTTTGTTTATTATAATCGGCTAGTAATGTCACTTATTATCTTGTACGAGTATTCAACGGTATGAGATTGGACCATAAACCCGAGATGTTGGGAGTTTGACCCTCACTAGTGTCTCTCGAATTTGATCGATACTTGTAATTTGCGGTTAATTGCATATATTCATAGATTACTCTTACAAGAATTAAGAATGGGTCCAAAATGACCTTGTGCCTTTGAGAGTTTTCTCATTAAACAAAAGAGTGAATTGCATTTTATACATTGGATTTTTATTTTGTACCGTCAAACGTAATTTTTTTTTTTTTATATTGTATCTTCATTGTATCAAAAGTGTTACAATATTATCATTCTATTAGTTTCTATTATTTTTTTCCGTCAAAAATCACCTCATTAACATTGACGAAAAACATAACGAAATCTAACAAAAGGGACACATTGTAATATTTTTGATATATTTAAGGTATAATATAAGATATTTAATTTTTAAAAATATATAATAAATATACTTAAATTTTTCAGGATATAAAATATAATTCTCCCTAAACAAAATAAATAAATCTATACAATAAACTACAATACAATTCAAATCTTAAAAAAAAATAAAATGATTTTTACTTTTCGTGGTTGAAATCTCTTTAATCCGACGGCTAATATTAATATCTCAATTTTAATAAGAAAAATAAGTCTCTAATGGTGCGTTTTGAGTATTTTTTAAAAGTATTTTTAGAACTTATATTTTCTCATAAATATTTCAACAAAAAAATATATATATTTTTAAAACTATCCCACCACCAGTACCACCACCGCCTCACCACCATCACCATTACAACTATCACCGCCACCCCACCACCGTCCTACCACCATCATCATTACCACTATTACCGCCACCGTCATTGTCGCCACCAACCACCACCTCTGCCACAACGACCACCACCACCACCACTACTGTCGCCACCCTATCGCCCCACCACCAAACCTATTGCATCATTACCATTACCACTACCACACTACAACCACCACTGCCCCATTATCACCACCACTGCCACAACCACCATTGTCGTTGCCACCCCCCCCCCCCCACCATCACCTTTGCCATAAAACCACCACTATTATCCATCACCACCACCGTCATTGTCCCACCTGCACTTCCACTACTTCTACCCCACCCCCACCATCACCACCACCACCATCACCACCACCATTGTCACTACCACCAATTGATGCCACTGTCATCCACCCACAACCATTATTATCTCATTTGTATATTTATTACAACTACCACCATCGCCCATCGTCCATCACCCACTACCACAACCCACCACCATCCGTCACTGCACACCATCACCTCCAGCCATTGTCACCCACCTCACCACACCTACCACCACCACCGTTATTCGCCACCACCTATCACATTGTCGCCCTGAAAAGCACCCATCGTTGTCCACAAAGCACCATCATCACTGCCCAACACTGTCGTCACCCCCCCACCACCATTGTCAACCACCATCACCCATACCCACCACCACAATCGCCTTCACTCATAATTGTCACTTTTACCATCGTCACCCAAAATTCATTACCACCATCACTATTGTGACCCACGGTCGTCACCATCACCACAGTCGTCGTCACCCACTAAAATCATTATTATTTTTCACCACCACCACTATTACTGCTCATCCCCCACTACAACCCGTGCTTAGATTTTTTTTTCTCTTTTTTTATGATTTAATTTTATGTATAAATATAAATATATTTATTGTTGACTATTTTTTTTATTAATTAGTAAATAAATAATATCCGTTATGATTGTTTCCTAACTAGCAAGAAGGCTATGCGGGAGTTGAGCTGGTCATAGTACGAACTAGCAAAAAAAACATACTTTTTTATGCCATTGGAATCTTGTAATATAATTCGGCATAATTCTATATCCTGGTCCGGTCTTGTACAAACCAATAACAAATTATTTATTCTTTTTTTCAGACTGGCATGTTTGGTAGTAGCATATGTACTCCCCACCAAACATGTTTCATAACTTATGTACACCCCGATAATTGATCAAAAATAAAATATAAGGTGGTAATGTTGTAAGACGTCCGGCGACCTAATTTAATGCATTTATTTGATTAGTTATGAATTGTTTTTGACCAGACTGGAAAAAAAATTAGTCACAATGTGCATAAGTTAACTCAAACACACCATATCGTTGAATCAAAAAAAAGAAGAAAAAAAGTTTGAAATATCATGGAGTCCATTTTCCTATGGACTCGGGACGCGCAACCAAACATAACTTTACATACCTGGAATTTTCTTACATACTTGGAATTTTCTTCCCAGGTTCAATACAATCCCAAGTATTGGTAATGCAATGTCTTCAAATTGGCACGAGGTATCACTGTATAATAGTAAAATATTACATAAAATAAGTAAACCTCTCTATTCTAACATAAAGTTATTCAACGTGGTGGTTACGAGTAGTTATTGAAATAGTGAGATTTATTTAATCCATACAAGAATTTTTTTTATACTTGATTAGTGCTTAACAAATATAAACAATGATGTTGTATCACTGTTATAAAAAATATTTTTCTTTCTCTTTTAAGAGTGTACATAGTAGCATAAGATATAAAGACTACTTGGCCTTAAAAAATGATCATTTTCTCTTTTACCCATCGTTCTGTGCCATGGTTTGTGGGACTTTCGAGGTTTGTACATTAATGGCTACAAACTTGAAACCAATGCCATGGTTTTCTCAGCAACACCATGGTGAAGCTTTGGCCCCATATTGCAATATATGGATCCAAACAGATCTTAGTAGGAGGAAGAGTTTTGATTTGATGAGAAAAGTAGAGTGTTTGGGAGTGGGGATAAGTGAGAGGAAAAGGTTGTTTCTGAGGTGTTGCAAAAATGGTGATTTTGGGAATGGATGGAATTGGATGTCTGAGACTGAGGAGTTTGTGAAGATAATGAGAGAAGCTCGTCCATATTTTCAGGCACATAAAGGCAATACATTCGTCCTCATATTATCCGCAGAAATTGTTGACAGTCCTTTCTTGGGTTCCATACTCGAGGTACCCCCCCCTCTCTCTCTCTCTCTCTCTCTCTCTCTCTCTCTCTTCGTGTGTTAGGTATTGGTAGAGAGAAGGCTTCAAAGAGAAAAACGATAATAAGCAGCGTGCTTAGGAGGGAGAGAGTATAGAGGAGAGGAGGGAAAATTCCAAAAAATAAATAATAAAAACTGGTCCGGAAAATAAATTGGTAAACGAATTTAATTTTCCCTAATTGATGGGAGTAGAGACATAAAGATGGGAAAATAAGAAGAAAACAAAAGAAAGTCAAGTTTAATTTTTCTATTGTTTTTTGTTGGATATTGTTGGAATTGCTCCAATAATACTCCAGTTAGAAAATAGCCCTCGTGTGCCACAAGCAAGAGGATTAGAAATACAATGAAAATAGAGGATGAGATTAACATCAAAAGAATTAAAGGAAAATTATACACATTCAGGTTTATCACTTAATCATTTAGATTCTACGACATTTGAAATATTATACACTGTAGAGGCAAAAAATTGGTAATACCTCTACACGTAAATTCATGATATGATTTCTGGAAAAGAAGTATGAACAATCTCCTAATCTTTTGTCTGCAAAACGAACAAATTGTCCATGATCGAAATGCTTCGATTGAAGGCACTTCAATGCTTAAAGTCAGTAATGAAACAAAAAGAATTGCACCAAGATCATAAGAGTTCACTGTACCTTTCTTCTTGGCTCTTTTTGCTTTTTATAGATGGTCATCTCCTTAGGGTTCCCGTGATTCTTGATTCAAGGTGGCACATCTTCCTTAGATTCAATAATTCAGTTTGGGACGTTGCTGATATTTCTCCAACAATTCCTCCTGATATTTACAATTTCGTTGACCGTTTATCTGATTGCCTAAGTTATAGGCGAATCTTTATCTTTCCATCTATCGTTTTGAACAGCTTGGATTTGTTATACGTTGAGCACATTTGATATTTACCGAATAATTTTAGGGACTTGGTTTGGTACAAACCATTTTCTTCTATCTCCTTCCCGAACACTTTAACGGACTCGGCTTGGTACAAGCCAAGCTATTTCTTTACTTAGCTGATCTGATGAGTTCGGTCATAAAGAGAAACAAACTTTTTTTTCCATTACCAAAACCTCTAATTAGCTCGGCTTGGTTAAAAAACTTAATAAAACATTATTCATCACGTGCTTTGTCTTGTCAGCATCACGTGAGCATATTTAATACCATATCACGTATAATCATGAGGTTAAATCCCTTCACACAACTTTCTTGAAATTTGTAGGCGCATAACACTTAGATCATTGCCGTCAACGTCTATTAGTATATTCGTTAATAAATTATACTTAGGCCCTTTGAAGTTTGTAAGCGTGTAACACTTAGACTTCTTAAATTTTAAATATTATATTCAGACCAAAAATACTCTAATAAAATATCAAATATTTTAAATTTTAGAATCAAAAATCATGTCTTATTATGACATTTATTGAAATAAAATCAAAAATAAAAATTTTATTTTTTTCTTAAAAAAATTCATAATTAACATATAATTATACTCTCTATTAGAATTTAATTTGGTCATTTAAATGTCCAAATTAAACTATCACATTACTCCAATTAAAGCTAAAAGATATTGTGTCTATTACAGTTGAACCCTTTATTTATTTTTTAGTTTTATTCTAATAGATAATATAATTGTATACTAATTATGATTTTTTCAAAAAAAAATAAAAATTTTATTTTAATAAATGATATAATAGAACATGAATTTTGATTGTAAAATTCATTTTCTATTATGAATGACTTATATCCCTTATTTAATTTTTTAGTTTTATTCCAATATATAGTCTAATTATATACTAATATGATTTTTTTAGGAAAAAATTAAATTTTTTTAATAAATGGTACAATAGAACATGAATTTTGATTGTAAAATTTAAAATATTTAATATTTTACACTTGATTGAAGTTTTTGTGGTCTAAGTATAACATTTTAAAATGAGGGGTCTAAGTATTATATGCCTATAAATTTTAGGGGGTCTGAGTATAATTTATTAACGGATATACTAATGGACATTGACAGTAAGAGTCTAATTGTTGCTCATGTACAAACCACAAAGAGTCTGTGTATAATATTTCAAATGTTAGGAGATCTGAGTGATTAAGTGACAAATTTTAAGAGATTTGAGTATAATTCTCACAATAATTAATATTTAAAGCACGATAGAATTCACATTCTACGTATAATAGGTTGCATACATAATTTTTGATGTCACTAACTCTTGTAACTCCTATGATATTTGATTTATTTGAAGTTGGCTTAAAACTTGAGTTTTTTTTAATTGAAAAAGAAATCTTTTTGAGGGGCACATGCAACACTTTATGTTACGGTAATGTTATTTAGACATAAAAATTTGATAAAATTTATTGATTTAATGATGTAACTTTAGCGAAATTATTTGATTAATACCAAATTTTAATGTTTGATAAGACTAACAATCAATTCAAAGACTATAACGACTTAGATCAACAAATTAAGTCAATAAATTTGATCCCAATAATATTGCCCTAATTTCTAACTTCTTAGTGTTCTTAAATGTGTCAAGGGCGACGCTATTTCTTTCAATTTTGTTTAACAATTTTCACCAACCTATATGGACCATTGGATTACTGTGCCACACTATCATCTAACGGTTATGGTTGCATGATGTCAATTAGGAAAAAAAATTGAAAAAGAAATGTCAATTAGTGCTGATTTAATGATTCTAATAAAATTAAATTATTAAGTTAACAAATTAGATTAAACTTATAGGTTCCAATAGTATTATTACTTTTAAAGATAAGGATACTAATCCAAATCGATATGTTGATATGCCTATTGTCCATTGAGAAACCGAATAAAATCAGGACAGAGTTTAATTGGAAATCACAATGCTATCCCAACCTCGGATATAAACAACATAATTCTGTAGACAAACACTCCGCCACAGAACTAGTTAGTTTCGCGCTTGGTCCACCTCCAAAACCTTTCAAGTTCAACAACTGCGTGCTATGAACTTTCTAAACCGCCGCCGACCTCGCCGTCGCCGCCACAACCACCACACCTCTATAAAGGGCTTCGAGTTTTATAAAATTAGGGTTGCTTAATTCCAATCTCAAGTCTCAACCTGTATGGCTACTTCGCTTCTAAGCCCTTGCATTCCTCTTCAAACGCACACCCGACAATTTCCTATACCGACCACTATTTGGGAGCGTCCAAAAGGAATTGGGGAGAGATTTGGTGGGTTCAATGCGATAAATCTTTCGCCTGTGGCGGGTAAGTCTGGAAAGAAAATTAGAGGGAGGTGTAATTGTATTTTGGGGGAAACAGAGAGGACCGACATCACTGAAGCCAGTAATGCTGTGAAAGATGATCAATTTGTGCAGTTTTTCCGTGAATCTTGGCCGTACTTTCGTGCCCACAGAGGCAGTACATTTGTTGTTCTAATTTCTGCTGAAATTGTTGATAGTCCTCATTTGGATCCCATTCTCATGGCAAGTTTCAATTCTTTCCCTTTTGTTTCCACATGCATAATATATGCTAGATTTATATGAATAGTGGATTGTGTATGTCATTGTAAATAAATTATGATGGTGTATTTTGGCATATTATTCCTTATGAAGTTTATCTTATTTTGGTTTCTAATATTTCAATTGCATCATTTTAGTCCCTGAAATATTGAATATATTTTTATATGGTCCTTCAAGTAGACAACGTTCAGATAGCTAACAATTTTTATCATAAACATATCACATGATACTTAAATATGGATAAAAAAATAATTTGGATAACTCTTGACCAAATTTTTACTCAAATTTTAGTTAAATAACTATCTAAATGACACAGTTTTGATTGTAAGCTATCCAAATTTTGGTTAAAAGATACTAATATTACACATTTTTTGTCAAGAGCTACTTAAATTTTGTTTAAGAGCTATCAAAATTATTTTTTGTCAATATTTAGGTATTACTTGACAAATTTATGATAAAAAATTATTAGCAATAGTTCATGGATTAAAATGATGCAATTGAAAAATTGGGGACTAAAATGAGACAAACCTCATATTTTGGGGACCTGTAGCACAATTAACCCAATTCCTTAAATTGTTGCATCTTTGGAAGGTTTTTTTTGTTGGGGTAAGAGCTTCTTTGGGAGTTGGTTGCATTGATTTGAGGGAATTCTCAATTTTTTTCTGTGTATCTGTATGTATCTCTTTTAGTTCTCTAAGTTTCGTGTGAAAGTCTTTTTGCATGTGTGTCACCGACTTGATTGTTTTTGAACTGCAGGATATCTCTCTTCTCCATGGATTGGGGATCAAATTTGTTATAGTTCCGGGAACCCATGTGCAAATTGACAAGCTTTTAGCTGAGAGAGGTAATTAAAATATGGTTGCTTTGTTTTTCAATGCCTTGTTTTCTTTCAGCTCTGCCGTAACTTTTTATTTTTTTTTTTATAGGAAACATCAATTTTATTAATAGAATAAGATAAAAGGAGTTACAAAAACCAACCGAAGGTGGACAAGTCGTATGACGGGCAAAACAAAGTCATATAATACTACATTCTGCAAGAAGCTGTCCAACTTGCCATAGTGCAAAAAAGAGGAACATTCTTGAACTCTTTAGTGTCTAAAGAACAGAAGGAAGCCATAACAGTTCAACCTCCTCACATTTTTTGTCCAAGATACTTGTGTTTCTCACCAACCAAATGACCTAAATAGTAGCAAAAAAAGCACAACACCAATTGGTCTTCATTCTTCTCTTTCCCTATGACCCATAACATCCAAACATATCATAGATGACATGGTACCGGTGCCACCCAACAAAGTCTCACATAAAGCGCAACGCCAAACTTTTTTTTGTTTGCTTGTGATTTTATTGCTTCATTTTGATTTTTTGGCAGTATATTATTTTTATTTTTTTAGGGTACTTTCCTTCATATACAAATGATTATTATGGCCTGAGAGGCCCAAGATGTTATATAGGCTTACTGTCATATGTAGTGATGATATTGAGGTTGTGTGACTGGTTTTGCCTTCTGGTTGCTTTGACTAAGTAGTTCGATGCTTCATCAAGGTGGATTGGATGTTTGGTGTCCATATGTTAAATAGGCTTACTATTCTGTAGTGATGATAGAGGTTGTAGGACTTTTTTTGCCGCCTTGTTGCTTTGACTAAGAAAGTTGGATGTTTCATCAGGGTGGATTGGATGTTGGGGTCCATATTGACCTACCATTTTGCACCTTATTCACATGATGGTCAAAGACACAGCTTTCAGACCAGAAGAGAACTAAAACTATAAGATTTTAATTATGGACCTTCCAACTTCATCCTTAATACATGAATGTTCTCTAATTTAATTATATCTGGTAATAACCTTTAAAACAATTTGGGATAAGAAAACATATTGATTCAGTAACTCGTTAGAATGGCAATGTGTTTCCCAGTAGCTATACATAATATGTAGTGACCCTGCCTATTTTGCGTGTAGACAGCCTTTTTTTCCTTATTATTCTTAGGCCTAACACTTTGACAATGTATTCTGTCTAATTTCACGATAGTTACAGTTTCCTTTGGGCTAATTCATAATTCATCATATTGTCAAATAGCTGGGAAACTGATGCATTTTTCTTCCAGGAAGTGAGCCCAAGTATGTTGGTCGATACAGAATTACAGACTCTAATTCTCTCGAGGCATCAATGGACGCAGCTGGGAGGATTCGTATAATGATAGAGGCAAAGCTATCTCCTGGACCCTCCTTAAGTGGCGTCCGTCGTCATGGCGACAATAGTCGTTGGCATGATGGTGTCAGTGTTGCTAGTGGTAATTTTCTTGCAGCTAAGGTGAGCATAGTTTTATTGCAAACTCGGCATGTATCCTTTTTGTTTAATATTTTATTTTGTTGCCTTGTTTTGGTATGATCAATGGCCTTCTGAAACTTATCGCTCGGTATGCATGGTTTATTTGTTTTTCATTTTGGTTTTGCTGTGAGTTTGACATATTTTTTTTGGCAGAGAAGAGGAGTTGTTGAAGGCATTGATTATGGAGCAACAGGCGAAGTGAAGAAAATAGATGTATCTCGCATTCATCAGAGGCTTGATCAGGAGTGCATTGTGATCTTAAGCAATCTAGCTTATTCCAGCTCTGGAGAAGTATTAAATTGCAAGTATGCTATATGGCTTTTAATAGGTATCTTTGTTACTGCTTGGCATGATCTGATTGTACATTAAGTTTTTGCTTCAATTTTCCCCTCTGCTCTAGCATATGATGTTTAGGCAGAATTATATAGGGTGTTTCTCAGAACAGCTCTACTTCTTATCTATTAGAGTTTTTTTCTTTTTATTCCAAAATCCATGCTTGGTTTCCCCTTCATTTGTTTGCTTTGTTTTTCAGCTGTAATCCATTTTGGATTTCTTATAACTGTGCCACATACATAATTAGATTAGATACATTGCCTAAGTATCCTTGTAGGGGCAGTTTTTGCTAAAATTAAGACTGACGAGGTAAGTAGTGCTTCAGTCTGATCATAAAGGTGAAGGCAGAAAAATAGGTGAACATCAAAAAAAAATGTGGACAAATTAGTAGGCAGCAGTGAGAACATTGGTACATGAAGAGTTGATAATTTAATAGGTTAGATTGAAATCTTTGAATAACACTGTGCTACTTCTTGTAATCAGCACGGTACATTGTCATAAGAAAAAAAATTCTTCTTGTATATACTCTGGTGTCAACTCTCAACCCTTAAGCAAGTCTGAATGAGGAGAAGGCAATAATTGGTTCTTATCAATTATTCCAGAGTCATGCGTCTAACAATCATAAATGCAATGCATCATCCCTTGGTTCCCTCTTGTACCGTTAATGTACTCTGCATTGGTGATGGGATGTAATTATGCCTATGGTATAGCATGGTATTGTAGTCATATACAAATGTTGTATACTTGTATATACAATGCATTCTAACCATTTGTAAATCGATTAGATGAGACTGCTTTTGATAGTCTTATGATGCTGTGACGTATAATCCATTGACAATTTCTGAATGTCTCATGCTTCTCTTTATTGCAGCACATATGAAGTTGCTACAGCTTGTGCATTGGCTCTGGGAGCAGAGAAGCTTATCTGCATTATAGATGGCCCTATTCAGGATGAGTGTGGGCGTCTTATTCGTTTTTTGCCTCTCCAAGAGGCCGACTTGTGGATTCGCAAGCGAGCTGAGGAAAGCGATATAGCCGCTAACTATGTGAAAGCTGTTGCTCGGGATGATCTTACTTGTCTTGAACACAAAGATACCAATGGAACTGTCCCTTCTCCAGTGAATGGGAATGGTTTTAGAGGTAGATATACTGTAAAGTTTCAGAATGGTGTTGGTTTTGACAATGGGAATGGACTATGGTCTAGTGAACAAGGTTTTGCCATTGGAGGTCAAGAGAGGCTGAGCCGATTGAATGGTTACACCTCAGAATTGGCTGCTGCCGCCTTTGTTTGCAGAGTAAGTCCACAGTTGTATCAATAGACACACCTTATCAGGTCGCCCATTATACTTGATCAACCTAACCAAAAACACATTATTAATCTTATAATAATAAGCATCATTGACTTTTTGTATGTTATTTCTTGATGCTGTGAATGTGTCATATTCGTTCTTCATATATTCAAATCATTGGTAAGGAGGTGCAATATGTAATGCAAGCTAAAGAGAGTTGTGGTTTTGCCTATGATGTTCCTTATTGTTTCACTTCTTTCAACTGCTGGTAAAAATGATTCGTGTAACATCGGTCACACCTACATCTGAGTTGTATTTGCTGCTATATGTTTTTAGCAAAATTTGGTGTCAACAGTGAAAATATGCTAAACTAATAGCTTTGATATTTGGCTCCAAGTCTTATTCATGATTGGCTGATCAGCAAAAATGCCTCTTGTTAAACCTCCAAACTTCAATCTTTCAGTAGAATGAAGGTCTAAAATTATTTTATATAAGCTTTTCATGTCAGGCCAGTGATAGATTGTTAGGCTCTTCTCTGTTGTGAAATATGTCAAACGACATAGAGTGTGCAACAGCCAAAGGGTGAGGTTCAGAAAGACATTGGTAGCTGGTCTAACTCTGTTTATTTTAAGCATTTGATTCTGAATGTAGTTTGTCATAGAAATACTGAACAATTGCAAATGGTGATGCTGGTTAGAAGCATGTTTTGGTTCCCTCCTTGCGTTCTAAGATGATTTCTGCTTCTAAATGATGACATCATATTTCCATTGTTTCATATTGAAAGACTGAATCAATTATTCATTTTTGAGTTTCTCAACTCCACCAACTGATAGCTTTGAATGGTACGTCCTGCCATCCCGAAAAGGATGGTGCGGACAGCGGAGTTCAAGTTCATTTTACATCTTCGGTATATATTTTTACTAATCCTGAAAAAACGAAAAGGAAGGAAGAGGTTATTTGTAAACTCAACATTGATCAAATTTACTTGGGAGAGGTTTTGTCAGGCCCTAGGAAATACCCTCAAGTGTTCTTTTATTGATTCCTATGATGCTTTTTATGTTAAGTATTTAACAACCTTTTCCATTTAACAATCTTTTATTGATTCCTGTGATGCATTTTATGTTAAGTATTTAACAACCTTTTCCATTATTTTGCTTTTCCATCAGGGAGGGGTTCAGAGAGTTCACCTATTAGATGGAACTATTGGCGGAGTTTTATTGAAGGAATTGTTTCAAAGAGATGGAGTCGGTACAATGGTGGCTAGGTATGCAATATCCTCTTCAGCAACCTTCTTACCATGTACAATATGCAATGTATGCATGCTGAATCGAATCGTTATCTGGTGAGACAGAAAATCCTCAATTTTGAACTTGCATAGTGTTCTAACAGCCTTCAACATCTATTTGCTTTCTCTACCATTCTCAAACTCTTGACTTGTTTTTTGTATTTTTGTATATATTAAAGGCAGAAACTTTAAAAGGAGGGCCAGTTTGTGTTCCAAACGTATTGCGTATTTAGTGACTATGACTTTTTTTATACCAACTGTACTAGGCAACTAGCTGAATTATTCTTGGCGATTTTTATTTTCCTTTCCAATACTTGTCAATAGGTGGTTTATTGTAGGTGGTTTGGAGTTTAAGGTGTCCAACTTCAAGAGCCTACCCATCCCTTTGGCAAGATTATAATGTTTGCTCCAAAGTACACCTGCTAGA
>CAUOFW020003159.1:0-39560 GCA_963454935.2 Ilex paraguariensis | reverse complement strand
CCTCACATAGTAGGCACTTCCAACAACTGATGACCATTCACCGTAAGAAACAAGGCACTAATTTGCCACTATCTTCCCCTAGCAGTCTTGGGGAATCTTCCATGACGTGGTTCGATAGCTTACCAAAAGGAACGATTGACCGGGTGGTCTCAATTAGTCCGAGTAGTTCACAGCTCGATTCATCACAAGCAGTAAACAACCAAAGGATGTTGGGGCTCTATTGACACTAAAAAAAAGTAACGAAAGCTTGCGAGAGTAATGCGCATCGCTATTGGAAAACTATGAATGAAGTCGAAGGGTGCAATCCAGAAATTGTAGTTGCATCCTTCAAGATCGTTTGTCGATAGAAAATCCTCTATAACCAATCGCTCACGAGGAGACCTGCTATTGAACTAGAAGAATTGATGCCAAGGATTGAAAAGTATCCCAAGGTTGATAACGATTTATCCAGGGAAGTGGTTAAGGAGCATCCGAGCAGGAGACAGTTCGGTAGAGAAAAGCAAACCGAGCCGAACAAAGAGGGAGGGAGGAAGTTTGAGAATGATGGATATCCTCAGAAGTCCCCTTTTCTAGGGGTAAATACATTGTTCAAAGAACAAATATATAAGGCTCTAAGTCAGATCAAAGGAAAGTCGTTCTTCAAGTGGCCGAACAAGCTAATAGGTAATCCATCTAAAAGGAATCCAAACTGTAGGTGCTCGCATCACAGGGATATAGGCCACATGATTGAGAATTGTCAATCTCTCAAACAGCACCTGGAGGAGTTAGTCCATGCTGGACATCTCACACAGAGTTCATTAAAAGTGAGCAAAAGACCAAAGAGGGGAGAACTGAACCAAATGGAGACCACAACACTCCAGCAAGAGTGATTGACGTGATCCACGTTGCTACCAACCCACTGATGTCCACAAATAATTCTGCTCGGACTTACATCCAAAAAGCTACTAATGAGAGAGAGGTGTATGAGTTGCGGATGACCCCAGAAGTGACCAGCAAAAGAATCAAGATAGAGGAATCAGTCGAAGCAATCTGCTTCACCAACAGGACTGAACTGGTCGGAGTTCACCAACACACAATGATGCCTTAGTCGTACAAGTCAATTCGGATGCGAATTTTGATGTAAAAAAGGTGCTGATTGATCTGGGGAGTTCGTCAGAGATCATGTATTCGGATCTATTTGAGAAACTTGGACTTAAGAAGGAGGATCCTAAGCCTTCAAATACTCCTCTTATTGGCTTTAGTGGAACAACAGTACTTTCTAGGGGAAAAATCACATTGCCTGTAAAGAATAGGACCAGCTTGCATCATGACCGAGTTCTTGGTAGTGGATACAGTCTCGACATATAACGCCATAATGGGGAAGGTCCTGGCTACAACCAATGAAGGTGGTGTGCCCTCAACATACCATTAGATGTTGAGATTCCCTTCAGCCGAAGGAATAGTCAATATTCGAGGAAACCAAGTTAGTGCCAGAACTTGCTTGTTGGCCTCGATCAAACCCAGATGAGGGATTGAAGCTCACGAGAATTCAATATCCAAGGAGGCAAAATAGCAATTAACCTGTTACAGCTCGGTTAAACCAATCGATCGAGCTGACGATGAAGGCCCTAAAGTACCTTTAGGCACCGAAAAGGAAGCTACGGACCGAACAGTTGAAGACTTGACTAAAGTACCTTTAGACAAGGATGAATACCTCGAAAAATACTTTTTGTTAGGAACTGCTCTGAGTCCCGAACAAAAAACTGAGCTCACTAATCTTTTACGTGAACATGCCGACATTTTCGCATGGAGCGTTGCTGATATGGCTGATATACCGACCGAAGTAGCATGTCATAAATTGAACGTTGACTCGAGCTTCAAGCCAATTAGACAGAAATTAAGGAGGTCGGTGCCTCAACATCAGGAAGCAGTGAAAGAGGAGGTCGTGCGTTTATTGGAATCCCGAACAATCAAAGAAGTACAGTACCCAACCTGGCTGTCAAACACTGTTATAGTAAAGAAGAAAAATATAAAGTGGAGGGTCTGTGTTGACTTCACCGACCTAAACAAAGCATGTCTAAAGGATAGCTTCCCTTTGCCGAAGATAAATCAGCTGGTAGATGCGACTGCTGGACACGAGCAGATGAGCTTCCTGGACGTCTACAAGGGATACCATTAGATCCTCCTCGCAGAGGAAGATCAAGAAAAGACTGCCTTCATAACACCGAATGGAACGTACTATTACAAAGTAATGTCATTCGGGTTGAAGAATGTTGGGACAACATATTAGAGGTTGGTGAATAAAATATTTTCCCATATAATAGGTAGTACGATTGAAGTTTATATTGATGACATGGTGGCGAAAAGTCAGAAGACAACAAACCATTGTGCCGACCTCAAAAGCACATTTGAAGTTCTATAGAGGTACAACATGAAATTAAACGTTTCCAAATGCGCATTTTGGGTAGGCTCGGGGAAATTCTTGGGATTTCTGGTTACTCATCGAGGAATAGAGATGAATCCCGAGCAAGTGATGGCTATTGCCAAACTGAAATCCCCTCGAACTGTAAAAGAGGTGCAGAGGCTAACAGGAATGGCAGCAGCACTTGGGAGATTTATATCTCCTGCACATTTGATAAATGTAGACCCTTCTTTCAGTCAATCAAAAGAAAAAAGGGAGCACTTTGGAGTCAGGAGTGTGAGGAAGCATTTGTAAATCTGAAAGCATACTTAGCGTCTCCATCGATTCTATCAACCCCGACACCCGAGGAAGGACTTTACCTCTACCTGGCTGTATCAGAGCACGCTGTAAGTGATGCATTGATGAGGAATGATTGTGGAAAGATGAAACCAATCTTTTATGTGAGCAAAATGTTCTTGGATGCAGAATCAAGGTATACTCCGTTGAAAAAATTTGCCCTAGCACTGATTAGCTCGGCTAGGAAGCTCAGGCATTACTTCCAAGCCCATCAAATCACAGTACTTACTGATCAACTGCTAAGTCACTCTTCCATAAAGTCGATTTGTCGAGACGTGTTACTAAATGGATAGTGGAACTAGGGGAGTTTGACGTTCGATTCGAACCAAGGAAGGCGATAAAGGGCCAGGTTGTGGCAGACTTTATCGCAGAATTTCTACCTAAGGATATCTCAGCGTAGACTGAAGAGACTTCCTGCAACCGAGAAGGGGAACTCGGCAGCAGTTGGACACTATTCGTCAATGGATACTCAAATCAAAAGGGTGCTGATGTCGGCAATGTTCTAGTAAGCCCAGAGAGATATACTTTGGAGAAAGCTATGACTCGGATTTGAAGCCTTAAAAAACGAAGCGAAGTATGAAACCTTGATAGCTGGAGTAAGCCTGGCAGCCGAGCTGGGGGCAATGAAGCTCCAAATATTCTACGATTCACAATTGGTGGTGAATCAGATAATAGGGGAGTATTCAGCAAAGGATGAAAGAATGATTGCCTACCATGCCATTGCAGAGAGGGAACTGAGCAAGATACCTGAATATTCCATTTAGTAGGTCAAAAGAGCAAAGAATTCTCACGCTGATACTTTAGCTTCGTTGGCCTCGGGCGTTGACCTTGAAAGTGAGCGAATTCTTACTGTGAAATTATAGCCCGAACCCAGTATTCAACCGAGCAATACCTAAGAAGCCCAATGCATTGATGTCGAGCCAAGCTGGATGGACCCTATAGTTAACTTCCTAAAAGATGAAACGTTGCCCGAGGAGAAAAAGGAAGCCCACAAGCTAAGTTTGAAAGTTGATAGGTTCTGGTTATCACCTAAACTTAAGCTTTATCGACGTTCTTTTGGAGGCCCATAATTGAAGTGCGTACACCTGAATACAGTCCCAGACTTCTTATTTGAAATTTATGAAGGAAGCTGTGAAGCTCACACTGGTGGGAGATCTTTGGCTCACCGAGCCATCTCTCAGGGCTTTTGGTGGCCATATATACAGAAAGATGCTCAACAATTCGTGAAACGTTGCGAGAAATGTCAAAAATTTTCACCAATACCAAGAAAACCCTCACAGGAGCTACTTCCATTGGCTAGCCCATGGCCATTTGCTCAGTAGAGACTAAGACATAGTGAGGCCATTACCTCAAGCACCAGGCAACAAGAAGTACCTTCTTGTTGCGACCGATTACTTCACTAAATGGATGGAAGTCGAGCCCCTAGCCAACATCAAAGATACTAATACAAGAAAATTTTTCTGGAAAAATATTATTACCAAATTTGAGATCCCACATACACTCATTTCAAATAATGGCACACAGTTCGACAGTCATCCTTTCAAAATTTTTTGTCAGCAGTTCGAGATTCGGAATCATTATTCTACCCCTGCGTACCCTCAGAGTAATGGACAAGCAAAGATCTCTAATAAAACAATTTTGGATGGAATCAAGAAAAGGTTGGAGGATGCCAAAGGAAAATGGGTAAAAGAGTTGCCGAATATTTTGTGGACATACCGAACCACGCCTCGGCACACAACTGGGAAGACTCCCTTTGCTCTAGCATATGACATGGAAGTTGTTATCCCATTGGAGATCAGCTTACCGACCTTAAGGACCGAGCTGGTCAAAGGTAGCACTAATGACGACGTCATCATATGAGATCTCGATCTGGCAAAAGAAAAGAGAAAGAGGGCCGCCATAAGAATGGCTTCATATCTGAACCAGATGTCCTGAGCCTATAACAAGAATGTGAACCCTCGGTCTTTCACACTTGGTGACCTAGTTCTTAGGTGAGTATTG
The DNA here is from genome assembly GCA_963454935.2 of Ilex paraguariensis. NCBI lineage: Eukaryota > Viridiplantae > Streptophyta > Magnoliopsida > Aquifoliales > Aquifoliaceae > Ilex > Ilex paraguariensis. The sequence goes on along the minus strand of CAUOFW020003159.1, from coordinate 34,822 downwards.
GGATCAGCCAAGAACCCAGTCCATGGGAAGCTCGGAGTAAACTGGGAAGGTCCATATAGAATAGTCAAAGTTGGGGGCAGCGGGTATTACGAACTCGAGGTCTTGGATCATAAGGCGGTACAGTGCCCCTAGAACACTGCGAACCTCAGAAAGTTCTATTTCTAAAAAGTACCTTTTTAATAGAATTCCGAAGTGCCTTCGAAAATTTAAAGGTGCCCCTTAGGCGATGGTATACCAGCAGTAAATGTACCAAGTCAAAGTTATCAATAAAAATTTAAAGATTATTTTTTCTACACTTGCTTTGCATTATATACATCCTATTGCAAAGGCAGAGAGGCCTAAAAACCTTATAGAAGTCAAAAGCTTAAGTCAGGCGCAGCCACCCGATCAAATGCAGGCCTCAGCTAGGCATGACGATGTAAGCTGACTAGGAATGAGTTTGAGTCCAATCAGATTGGCGGGTCAGTGCGGAGTAGAAACACTCTTAGATCTCAAGGGGATTTTTAGTAACTCTACTAAGGAACCAAGCTCTTTGAAAATGGGCCAAGCATGGGCCAAGATTTCAAAGAGACTTGAAATATTTTCCAAATGTAAAAAGGTTCCTATTGAGGAGTCGAGCTCTTTGAAAAGGGGCCTAGCATGGGCCAAGATTTTAAAGAGACTCGAAAAAATTTTCAAGTGTAAAAAGGTTCTTGTTGAGGAACCGAGCTCTTTGAAAAAGAGCCGAGCATGGGCCAAGATTATAAAGAGACTCGAAATATTTTTCAAGTATAAAAAAGTTCCTGTTGAGGAACCGAGCTCTTTGAAAAAGGGCCGAGCATGGGCCAATATTTCAAAGAGACTTGAAATATTTTCCAAGTGTAAAAGGATTCATGTTGAGGAACCGAGCTCTTTGAAAAAAGGCCGAGCAAGGGACAAGATTTCAAAGAGACTCAAAATATTTTTTAAATTAAAAAAAAAGGGGGTTCCTGTTGGGGAACCAAACTCTTTGAAAAATGGTCGAGCAGGGGTCTAGAACTCAAAGAGACTTGAAATTTTCCCAAAATATGAAAATCAATTTTTGCTCAAACGTTCTAAGAAGTGAAAGAGAGATGATAAAATTCAATTTTCATTTAAACATCAAAAGGTACAAGATCTTATAACAAAAACATCAGAAATTGCAGGTACATTAGAAAGTTCAAAAAAGATCTTCTAAGTGTTTGAAGGGGAGGAAGATGAGAGGAGCTCGGAGCCGAATATCTTGAAAATAGTTCAGAAGAAGGAGCAACTTCGGCAACAGTCAAGATAGCCTGCCAGCCCTTGCTAAAGAATGCCTCTTGAAGCTGAGGAATTTGCAGAGCCAACTCACTCTCCGCTTTTTCCATACCGTCATTATATACAGCATCCTTTTTCTCTGTTGCCTCAGACTTAAATTGTTCAAATTCTTCAAAGAGGTTGGAGTAGTGGAGTTGAGATTGTGTGAGCTCCACGTTGACTTCATGCTCGGACTCCTTTAGCTCCTTGACCTCTACTTGAAGCTCCTGGTTCTCTTCTGTTAGGTTTTGATTTTGAGCCTGCAGAACCTTCACTTCTTCGCAGAGTTTGGCATACTCCTCATCCACACTCTCCTTCTTGGATAGAGTCGAAGCTCAGGCATGGATGGCGTCTTTCATTGTCTTATCTTTTCGAGCTCCGACCTCATGGAATTTTTGCAAACCCTTGAAGATGCAAAGAAAGAAAAGACTTAGAAAAATTTCAAGGGTAAAAGGCTTAAGAGAAGTCAGAGTCAAGACTTACCAAAACCATATGTTGAATGGCCTAGCGAGACACCTCATCATCAGTAAGGGTCTCGTTCATTGCCAAGTAACAAGGCAAAATCACCCCCCGAGCAATTCCAACTGCAACATTAAAATCTTCCACCGCAGAATCCTTGGTAGTAATTTCTCTTCTTTTAGCTCTAAGGATTGGTCTAAAAGGAGGATTCACAGGTACATGGGAAAGACTCACCTCAGTCTCTGAGATCTTTCTCTTCTTTGGAGCTGGATCATCAGTGAGCTCAAAGATTGAGTCATGATCTTGAAAAGGGGATTGAACAGGCTTTAGAGGATCTATCTCAACATGAACAGAAGTTTCAGCGGCTGAAGGCAAATCGACTTGGTCATTCAAAGGCAAACCTACATCATCGGCTTTAGAACGAATCACCTCAAGAAAGACTTCAAGAGTTGATTCGTCAAGAATAGTAATTGGAATCATTAAAGTAGTTGGAGTCAGCTTGGTTGAGGGAGTCTGTTCAACGATTCATAGGAAATCAAGAAAGTTCTTCACCGTCCTACGTCTAGAAGCTGCAAGGGAAGACTTCTTCTTGGCTCGTGGAGTCTGAGCCCAAGCTGTCTGGATCGCCTCCCGATCTGTGGCCAAAATGGCGTTGGGTCAGTTCGGCATGACAATAAATGATGTGTATATAGGAGTGTATCCGAGCAACGTGTAGGCGGCTCGGCAAAACAATGACTCGTTGAAATCCCAAACTTTCTGAAGTTGATCCATCTTTACCGAGGACTCAACAATCCTTCCCTTCACAGTTTCGCCTGTGTAAAAGAAAATCTAAAATCAGGAGAACTGAGAATCAAAGTTAGAACAGAAGGCAAAGGATATTAAATACCTGGCTTTTCTTCTTTGTAGGGGCAGCGATAAGATGGAGTGACACCAGAAGCATATTTCCAGTTACCAGAAACAAATACCACATCATTCTCATGGCCCTTGTTTGAATCTAGAAGGTGAGTTACCAGATATCTCTCCTTCTTCCTCACCGACAGGTAGTAGCTATCTCTGGTGGCCTTGATGATGTAGCAGTACAAAATCTCCCGCAACCCAAGACTCAAACCCAGAATCTTGTTCAAGGAAGACACCTTCATGACAATCCGAAAAAAGTTAAGGCAGCATTGGAAAGGGCAAAGTTTTGCAGCAGAGAGAACCCAGATAAGAAAAGGATCAAGAGGAAAACGAATCCCACCTTCGGTAATGGCACAAGTAGGAATGGGGATTCTCTCTCTTGTGCCAATTAGGGGCTCATCATTTCCAGCAACCCTAACCTCAACATCGTCTAGAATGTTATACTTGATTTTGAAGGCAGGAACTTCTGAGGGAGTAAAAGGGGCCATTGAAGAAGACGAAGTTCGGAGGAAGAAAAAACAGGAAGAAAGTAAGTCTAGAAGCAAAAAGGCGAAATGAATGAAACGAAAAGAAAGTTGGTTTATAAAGAGAAGGGAATTCTGAAGGGCAATATTTAAATGCCCTGAATATGCCGCCAGAACAAAGGGGGATGTTACAAAGTACAAATAATGATGATGAGAAGGAGAAAAAACGGTTGACAGACGAAAAACATCTGTCAGACGTTTTCTGGGGGCAAATGAAGGGGTTAAACCTCATGAACACACGTGACATGGCATTAATGTACTCACGTGGTATTAACAAGACAAGGCATTTGATGGAGAATCCTCTATTAAGTCTTTAACCAAGTCGAGCTAATGAGAAGTTTGGTAAACAAAGAAGAAGTTCGGTCCACTTTACGACCGAGCTCATCAATCTGTTCACCAAAGCAAGGAAAGAGCTCCGCTGTACGAAGCTGAGTAAATTAAAGTATTTTGGAAGACGAATTGAAGAGAACGGTTTGTGCTAAACCAAGTCCTTAAACTGTTCGGCAAATGTTGAATGTGCTCGGCACTCGATATGTCCGAATTGTTCAAAACGATAGATGAAAAGTTAAATATTCACCTAAAATCTAAGCAATCAGATAAATGAAATCAATAAGATTGAAGATATCAAGAGAGATCGTTGGAGAAATATCAATAACTTCCCAAACTCAACTATTGAAATAAAGGAAGGTGTGCCACCTTGAACCGAAACTCATGGAAACCCTAAGGGGATAATGAGATAAAAAAAAGCAAAAGAGACCAAGGTGAAAGGTATGCAAAACTCTCATGTTCTTGTGACAATTCTTTCTGTTCCATTACTGACTTAAGCATCGGAGTGCCTTCGATCGAAACACTTCGATCTATGACATTTTGTTCGTTTTGCAGGGTAGAGAATAGGAGCTTGTTCAGACTTTTGTTTTAGAAACCATATCTCGAATTCACGTTTAGAGGTATCATCAATTTTTTGCCTCTTACACTTGCAATTAGTTCTTATTACCATTGTCAAATTAGCCTGCAAATGATGGAAAAGTATAAACTATGGTACCTGCAAGAGTTGCTTAAATGAGGAAATGAGTCAAGTGTGGATAGATATGTGACAGTCTTACAAAAATTGGAGGAGAATAAACGCAAATGTTATGCATAACCAATTAAACTAAAGAAGGATAAGTTTGTGGGAATGCAGGTGATTTGTCATTGAGTTATTCCACAAGGTTAAATGTGAACAAATTGGACATACAAACAACATTATTTTGAAAATTTTCGAGATTGGGTAGACTATAGGACTTGATTTATTGTTATTTGAGAATCAACTTCTTTCTTTCTTTTTTGTCCTCGTCCAGCATGATCTGATGTTCTTCATTTTTTGAATAGGTGTCATCTCGTCGGAATATTGATGCAGGCCAAGGAAGGGAATGGAGTTTTATAACATGTACCACACAGCTTAGAGAAGTTGGGAATAAATTCGAGAAGGCTACATAAAGTTTCTCTTAATTAGTTTCATATAAAGTTAGAAAATGCAATCATGATAATCCCCCTTTGAAATTTGATGATATTCTAGAGTGACTATTTAAAAATATGATTGCATACGAGCAATATAATGAAGGGGCCGAACCAACTTACTTGACCAGCTACGTTGTTTTTATAGATCGTCTCATTAATTGTCCAAAGGATGTTGAAATATTTCAACACTATAGAGTTATTGATAACTCATTAGGTGATGATAAAATGGTGTCTAACATGTTCAACAAATTGACAAATCATGTAATCCTAGTTTCTACGATTTTTTGTTGCACTCGAGTTTTCAAAGAAGTTAACAATCATTGCGAACAACGTTGAAATCTATAGGTGGCCAAATTAAAGCGTAATTATTACAGCCATCCATGGTTTATTATCTCAGTTGATGGTGCTATTGTGTTGCTGGTACTGATTTTGATACAAACTATATGGTCTATGCTACAAATCTAATTCCAAACGCAATTAGATTTACATTCTCGGTCAATAATGTAATGTTCAAATAAAGTTGTACTAATTAACCATTTGACCTGTTGTTTTAGAAATGTAAAATAGAATTTCTGATCAATTTGAAAGTTTTCGAAGTTAAAAACATATTTATTTAGAATTTTTAACATTTGCATATTGTTTTTTAGTTCAAGGGGATCTAGTGAAAAAGTTTAAAGTTGAGGGAGGTGGGAGGTGGGAGGTTATCTGCTTCCACCCCCAAGTATAATGGTTTTTTTATTTTTGTATTAACCCTAAATTTTTTGAGTCCGGATTACATAATTCGTGTTGAAACTTGGGTTTGAAAATTTCATTTGTAATTTGGGTTAAATTCAGGTGCAACTTAAGTTGAAATTTAAATTTAATTCTCGGGGTACGCAATTCTGCAAAAATTTAAATTCAATTCGATTTCAACTTGGATTAACTAATTCAAGTTGGGTTGGGAATCCGAGTAGGGTCCGAAATTAAATCGGGTTGAAATTTTTTTACCCAAACCTAATCTAAATATTGAAAATATTTAACCAAATCTAAAATATTTTAAGTTGAGTTCAGATTGAATTATGGTTAATTAATGATTGGGCATTTCATCTCCCACCATTCCAGTTCAAGGGGGTGAAAAATATAATTTTTGTGAGTTTAGTTACAGCAAAAAGTTAAAATTTTTTGATATCACACTATAACTTTTTAGAATAAAATTATAAATTTTGGAAGTCAAATTACTCTTTTTTGGGTGTTTAAGATTAACATTGCGTCAAATAATAGAATTCTGATAAAGGAGCAAACTGTTACAACCAAAACAATATTATTGTCCCATGTTCCTTCCGCCGCATCATTATTTCAGATTTTTAGGACGTAATAGCACTACTCATTTTTTATTTTGATTAAAATATTTATTATGATAAAAATATAAATTAATGATTAAAATATTTCAATAGTCAAAATACAAGTATAGTTAAAATATTTATTATCATTAAAATGTCCATAATTTTTTGTAGAGCATCTTTTCATTTGGTTTGTTTCATTATGTAAATATCTTCTTTCTATTAAGGAGTCTCCGGCATCAATGCTGACATAATACTGACAACGTAGTAACTTCAGCATTAAATTCCAACAACCTCCAGGACTATGTACATTGCCTACGTCATTAATGTGCATCATGTGAATTTACACTTTTACTACCATTTTGTTAATCAATTTTGTTTTTTGTACTTCGTGTTTTGATGTGGAAGGATTGGATTAAGGAAATAGGTAGGTAGATTAAGGATCACACGTGAGTTAAAAAATAATTATGTTCCGTTTGGTACGATAGAAAAATAAGAGGATGAAAAATTAGAAGGATGAAAAGTTGGAGAAATAAATAAAACATCATATTTAGTAAAGAAGAAAAGTAGAAAAGATGAAAAAGTGGATGTATTAATTTTTCTTTTAACTCACCAAAATCAATCCCTCTAAAATTAGAAGGAAAGTGGATGAAAAGTTAATTATTTTATGTTGAGATGTATCTTATTTGTCTATAAATCTTATGCATACATTAATTTCATATAAAAATACAATGGTAAAATAGGTATATATATTTTAAAAAATTTTAAAAATTAAATTTAAAAAAAATTAAAAATAAAAATTAAAAAAATAAAAATTTTAAATTAAAAAAATATTTTTTTCATCTTAACTAAGAGTGAAAATTTTCGACTCAACACGATGACACGACTCGAACTCGATACGAAAATAAATAAGTCAACTCGCAACACGACACGACACAATTAGTTAAATGAGTTAAGTTAAGTTTGACTAATACTCAACACAAACTCGTAATGACTTAACACAAGTTTGACATGACACGACTCGACTTTATTGTCACCTCTAATGGGCCACAATAATGTAATGCGTTTTTTTTTTTATGAGTAATGCACTGAAAATTAAAAATTTAATCTAATTTACTCACTTAATGTTGCGTCAAATAATAGAATTCTGATAAATGGCAAACTGTTAAAACCAAAACAATATTAGGATGTAATAGCACTACTCATTTTTTGTTTTGATTAAAATATTTATTATGATGAAAATATAAATTGATAATTAAAATATTTCAATAGTCAAAATATTTATTATAATTAAAATGTCCATAACTAAAAATAATTTGAGTTGTAATTGGATCACAATTCTAAGTGATTTAACTATTTAAGTTGTTATTATTGTGCTTTTATCTCCTGGAGAACACTATCACCGTGGAACCGATTTTTTTTTTTTTTTGTGGGATTGTACCTCCAAGTTTTATAAATTTTTTGAGTTTTAATACAAGTTTATGAGTTTACTAGGGATAACCTGTACTTGAAGGTATGGTACAATGTATATGATTTTAAGAGTAATGTTGATAGTCGTTGAATGAGTCTATTTAAGACAGTCAAATAAACTTATGAAAGTTTTTCTTTTTTTATATTATAAATTTACTTATGAATGAGTCTATTTAAGACAGTCTATTTAAGTTTTTCAAATAAACTTATGAATGAGTCTTTTTTTATATTATAAATATTATGATTGATCATAATATTTCTAGAATCGATCATAACTTACAATAAATTATAAGAGTAATGTTATTTATATCTAAAATTTTGACCTTAAACTAACATTATCCAAACTATAATATGTGTACGACTCCAAATTAATTTTTTATAGTGCATCTTTTCATTTGGTGTTTTTCATCATATAAATATCTTCTTTAGTCTCCTACATCATAAATGCTGACGTAATACCGACAACGTAGTAACTTCAGCATTAAATTCCAACTACCCCCAGGTCTGTGTACATTGCCTTCGTCATTAATGTGCATCCTGTGAATTTACACTTTTACCATCCTTTTCTTAATTTTTTTTATTTTTTGTATTTTTGTGTGTTGATGTGGAAGGATTGGATTAAAGATATAGGTTGGTGGATAAAGAATATTAGATTAATGATCACACGTGAGTTCAAAAATAATTAGGGACGACGACTTTGACATTATTAAATCCTAATCCTAATTACCAATATCATAATGGAGGGTATTATTGTAAAACGTTTAGTGAACAAAGGTATTTTTGTAATTTGTTGACTTAGATTAACATATCAATAATCTTCGGGAGTCAAATACATTCTAGTGAACAGTGAGTTATATACTGGGAGGTTTACTCGAATGGACTAGATCTTCAAAACTCCACCAAATATTGAGTTTGACAATCATGCTTGTTCACCCAAGTTACTCAATTTTCCCTTAAGGAGGGTCATACTGTCTTGTCTCTATGTGGGAATTGTTCCTCTTAGTTCAGTGGGCCATTCAAGTAACAATATTCAATAGGTTGAGGATATCATTCATGCAGTTCTACTCTTGTTCACCCTTGATGAAGAGTCCATTTTATCACTTCCAATATGCTGGGATGTGTTTTACCCGATGTTAAGCCTGATGGTGTCACACTCGGGGGGGGGGGGGGGGGGGGGGGGGTCGCACCTGACACTGTTATCAATTCCAGTTCTGCCAGACCTTATCGGGCCTATTACCATGTCAACTAATAGTTCTTGTTACTCTTTTTTCTATGGTGCGAAACAAATGTCTTAAATTTTTCGGGTACTACATCTAAAGATTATAATATAACAAGTTCTATTTATTATTCTTTTGGATCAAAAGTGTAGTTAAGTGTGTATTTGTTTCCATACAACATGGGAGGCTTGAGTTCTCCTATTGCAGTTTCCACAATTGATATGTTTTGATACTCTTACTTAAAATTTAAAATCTTTCAGGGGCAAAATGTCATTCGCCCCAATTTTGAAGCAATACCACGAGGGTTTCACCATAGGTGATGGCTCAAGGCTACCACTTTCCTCAGAATTACGGCTTCTTAGGGTTAGTTTGCCCTTTTCCTTTGCCTGTGAATTGTTGCAGTAGATGATGCCGATTGTGAATGTACAACTAAATTAAATACAATCTTTTAAAAGTTAAGCCATTTTAATGTATTGTGAGATTCGCACTACGCCCACAACGTCCCATTTTTGTATTTGCTCTAAGTTTAAAAAAAAAAAAGAAAAGTGACCCAAATGTTTCAATTTGTTCCCTTGAAAAAACATCAAATATTGTAAGCTCACCTTAATTGCAGTTAAAACCTTGCTTTCAATTTGTTCTTTTATAATTTGTTTTATAGTTTTTTGCAATTTATTTTTCTTTGCGGCAGGAGAAGTGAAATATATTCTAAAAAATTCCTATATAGTTTTTTGGTGCTTTTAAAATGAAGCAAATGTCCTAACTATCCACTCACGTGGATCAAAAAGGTTGCTATCTTTTAATCTCCACCACTTGACTCTTTATATTTTTAAAATACGCACGGAAAACAAGAAAATCTATAGACTAAAAATGCTCACTATTGGTCTTTATATTTAAGTCATTACTATATTCTATGTTTTTATCTCTCAGAGAACACTATCATTATAGTACCGAAATATTTTTTTCGTTATTATCTTTTTGGTAATTTCTCATTGCCCTTAAAAATATCATGATTGATCATAATATTTCTAAAATTGATCACAAGTTACAACAAAAATAGTAAATGACCCACAAAATTATATGATTAATGCTTTTTTGATTTTAATTTTTAACTAATTTGTTAATTTAATGATGTGAATTCATTAAAATAATTAGATCAACACAAAATCCTAATATTTTATAAAACCAAAAATTAATTTAAAATCTATAATAAATTAGATTCGAATAACATTGTTCAAATTATGATGTGTACAATTCCAAATTAAATTTTTGTAGTACATCTTTTCATTCGATTTGTTTTATTATATAAATATCTTTCTTTTTATTTAGGGTTAATTACAAGTTACATCTCGAAAGATAATTGAAATTTCAATTTAAATCCTTAAAGATCAAAAATTTTAATTTGTACCTTCAAAAATAGAAATTTGTATTAATGTGCACCCTAAAGATAAAAAATCTCAATTTACACCCTCAAAAATAAAAATTTGTATCAATGTGCACCTAAAACTAAATTGATAAATTATAACTAGATTCTCTCATGCTTGTTACTTAATCATTTGGGTCCATTTTCATTTAGAATATTACTCCTACATCTTATGGCGTTTGTGCACGTGTAACATGTAACCCTTTTTCGTTAATATAAGAGTTAAAAAAATATAATTTTATCCTAATAAAAAATTTTAATTTTATATTATCCTTTTTTTTTAAGTCCGATATACTCTAAATTTTAAAATCAAACCTATCATTTGAATGTTTAATAGAATGTAGATATTTATATAATATTTTTTATATCCAATGCAATATATTACTTAATGTGCAACCCTTTATTCTATTAGACATTCAAATGGTAAACTTGATTTTGAACTTTATAGTATATTAGACCAATAAAATAAAGGACAATATAAAATTATAATTTTTTATTAAAATAAAATTATATTTTTTAACTGTTTTATTAACAGATATCAACAAAAAGGGGTTACATGTTACACGTACACAAACGTAATGAGATGTAAGAGTAATATTTTAAATGTGAATGGAACCAAATGATTAAGCGACAAACATAAGGGGATTTAGGTATAATTTATCAATTTAGTTTTAGGTGCACATTGATACAAAATTTTATCTTTGAGGGTGAAAATTGAGATTTTTAATATTTGGGGTGTACATTAATATAAATTTTTATCTTTAAGAGTATAAATTAAAATTTTTGAATTTTTAAAGGTACAAATTAAAATTCGAACAATTTTTTATAGTGTAATTTATAATTAACCTTTTTATTAATGAGTCTTCTACATCACAAATGCTGACGTAATACTGGCAATGTATTAACTTCTCCATTAAATTCCAACCACCCCCCGTACACTATGTACACTGCCTTTGTCATTAATGCGCTTCCTGTGAATTTACACTTTTACTACCCTTTTGTTAATCACTTTTTTATTGTTGTATTTCGTGTGTTGACGTGGAAGGATTGGATTAAGGATATATAGCTAGTTGGTTAAAGAATATTAGATTAAGGATCACGCATGAGTTGAAAAATTAATTAGGGATGACTTTGACATTATTAAATCCTAATCCTAATTACCAATTTTCCGAGCGGAGGGTGTTATTGTAAAAGTTTCAGTGAACAAAGGTATTTTTGTAATTTTCTTAGGCCAGGTAATTTATCATTGCTCTTAAAAATATTTTGATTGATCATAATACTTCAAGAATCAATCAAATGTTACAACAAAAATAATAAATGATTCACAAAAATTATAAGAGTAATATTATTTAGATCTAAAATTTTGATTTAATTTGATTATTTAATGATGTGACTTCATTGCAACCATTAGATCAACACTAAATTCTAATATTTGATGGGACTCATAATCAATTTAAAAGTTAAAGTAAATTAGGTTAATAAATTAGATTCAATTAAAATTGCTCAAATTATAATATGTGTACGATTCCAAATTAATTTTTGAAAGAATTACATTAAATCTCTTGAAATTTGTCACTTAATCACTCAGATCTTCTGACATTTAAAATAATATACACAAACCCCTTAAGGTTTGTATGCGCCTAATACTTAGACTCACACGGTCAATGTCCATTAATATATCAGTTAGTAAATTACATATAGACCCTCTAAATTTGTTAAATTAATGATGTGGTTTCATTAAAATTATGAGATCAACATCAAATTTTAATATTTGATAGGATTCAAAATTAATTTAAAAGTTATAATAAATTAGATCAGTAAATTAAGTGACTAAATTAAATTCTAATAACATTGCTCAAATTATAATATGTGTACAATTCCAAATTAATTTTTTTTAGTACATCTTTTCATTTGGTTTGTTTTATGAGCAATACTATAATTCAAATGAAACTCAAAAAATTACAATTCAAATATATATTATTTTTTAAATGAGTAGATTCTATCAATTTTTTCAATAGGCTTCACTCATCTAATATATATTTGAATTTTAATTTTTGGTTACATTTGAATTACGTAGTATTTCTTTTTATTAATGAGTCTCCTACATCAATAATGCTGACATAATTTTGGCAACGTAGTAACTCCTCCATTAAATTCCAACCACCTCGTACACTGCGTACACTACCTTCGTCATTAATGTGCATACTGAGTTTACACACTTTTACAACCCTTTTGTTAACCACTTTTGATTTTTGTATTTCGTGTTTTGATGCGGAAGGATTGGATTAAGGAAATTGGTAGTTGGTTAAAGCATTTTAGATTACGGATCACATGAGTTGAAAGATAATTAGGGATGACTTTGACATTATTAAATCCTAATCCTAATTACCAATATCCCAATGGAGGGTATTATTGTAAAATGTTCAGAGTACAAAGGTATTTTTGTAATTTACCGACTTAGATTAACATTTCAGTAGTTTATAATGGAGCCAATTGAAATTAGTTGGTCCAATTAATTGTGAGATAATTGGATGATTAATGACCAATTGGAGATATAATAAAGGGATGAGACTAATTGATAGCAGCCCACAATACTAGTCGTTTAACATCAGGGGGAGAAAATAAAATAAAATAAATTAGCGGATTAAAATTGATCATTTCTCAACACGAATTGATGAATGACTCAACCCATTAATTACTATTTATTTGTGACTTTTGATAAGATATCTCTTTAGACATTGTAATCAAGCTCATGGAAAACTATCTCCATTTTCATAAAGATACATATTGGCTAGTGAGAAAAGAAATATACTTGGATAGTGAGGGGTATTATGGTATTTTGATTCCACATACGATTACCCACTAATTGTCCTATGTAAAAATATCTTCTCCTTCACATAAGGAATATGGTTCAGTAGACCTATTATAAATTAGTTGCTCTCCTTCGCCTAATTTTTCATCCAACATTTGAATCTGCAACCCCTCACAAAAGCCTTCACAAATTTGTTGGTGTGACGCAAACTTCCAATTAAAGCAATTATTTCAAAAGACAAAGAAGTTGCAAATCAGTAAGTTGTTGAATTCTATAATCATTTGTCTTGATTATTTGAAAAATATGTTGTATTTCGATTCTTTCAAAGTACTCTTCTAATTGTGGTCGTTACTTTTACACTAACCAAATAACAAACATTTATGATAGATTGGATGAAAAATTTTGCCACTTAATCTCCAGCAGTATGAGTTTTTTCACTTTGTTCTAGAATGACAGTGGACCAGAAAAAAAATCAAGTATTCGTTTTAACTCATTTTGTTTGGATCGGAATAGATTATACATATTGAAAGGTTGACATATATGAAAATAGCCGTATAAACTCGTGCGAGAATGGAAGCGGGAATAGACTGAAATTCATCTCATCTCTGCCTCCGCCACTCCTTTCTAAACCTATGAAATTCATATATATATATATATATATATATATATATCATATTTCATAAAGACACAAACCCCACCCACCTTATCTGAAGTTAAAAGAAAAAAATTGTGAGGTTATAATTAAATTGGATTGTTTGAAATTTCTTCAAAAATTTTGGAATCTATCTTATTTTTTTGGAAGTTGTAACTTAATTCATCGAATTGTAACATGTATTCTTTTGTAATGTACTCTAATGTTTTATTTGGTAGGAATGATGAAAATTAGGAGGGATAAAAAATAAGAGGGATGCATCTACACTTTCTATCTTTCAAGGAAGGAAAGTAGAAATGATATAATTTTCTTCCTTCGTGTTTGTTAGGATGGATGAAAAATTAAAAATATTTAATTTCTTTAAATTTTAAATTTATTTTTTTAAAAAAAAATATAAATACATATTTTACAATTGTATTTATATATGAAATTAATGTATACATAATATATGTATATATCAAATGATATATAAACAAATAAGATACATTTTAACACAAATAATTAACTTTTCATTCACTTTTCTTCCAATTTTGAAGAGATTGATTTTAGTGAGTTGAAAAAAAAGTTCATCTGTCAACTTTTCCATCATTCCTATTTTTCTTCCTTACCATATATGATATTTTATATATTTCTCAAACTTTTCATCCTTCTATTTTTTCATCTTACCAAACGGAAAGGTCCCAATCTTTCTCTTCTCAAGGAGATGTGATCAGATCTTAGATCCTAATTTATCTTTTATTAGTGTTTATTGTAATTAAAATATAAAAAGTATTTAAAATATTTTTTATGGTTGAAATGTAAGAGGATAGTAAAAACTTTACAATAGTAAAATGAAGTATAATTTCCAAAAATTATTTATAGTGAATAAAATGTGTGCTATAATTAAAATAACAAATACGATTAAAATAAATACTTTGGTTAAAATTAAATTATAAATTAGCCGTTACATCATAATTTGAATTGTAATTTTAAGTAATTTGGGTCGTTGTTTTGTTTTTATCATGTGATGGTGTATGTTCTATTATATAAGTATCTTCTTTTAATTAATGAGTCTATTACATCATCAATGACATCATATAGTGCCAACGTAGTACCGTCTCCATGTGGCCCATTGCATTAAATTCCAACGACCTCTTACACTGTCGTTGATGTGCATCCTGTGAATGCACACTTTTATAAAGTTGTTTCAATTATCCTCTTAAAACATACACGAAAAATATAAATTATCCTCTTTGTATTTTTTTTTTCTTTTGACCTTTCAACTTGTTCCGACTGTGGATGAAAGTAGTTGATTGCTAGGTTTTGCATAGTTTAGAAATAAATTGAGTCAAATATAAGTTAAGTGAACATTCTAAAACCAATTGAGACACAGTTTTAAACCGGAGATGCAATATTAGTTTTACCATTTAGACAATATTAAACAATAACCAAAGCCCTTACTTAGAAAACTTTTATATATAAATATATTATCAGAGATGGTCCTCGGGATGGTAAGTGAGATAAGTTTCTTACTCATTTGAAGTCTCAATTTGTTTGTTTGCTTGTTTTAGTCCATTTTATTTGTCTATGTAAAGCTCGAGCCTCACATAAGAGAGATTGTGAAGGGAGCTTGGATCATAAGTGAAAAATAGTAAAAACATTGGAGTCTCATCTGCAATTCACACTTGGGCAAAGACAGGTGGTGATTGGAACACGAATAGATTCCCACTCTTATTGTGATTTGGGCTATCAAAGATTGGTTTATGGTTAATAATCCTCTTCACCCATTGTAATGTACTCTAAATAAACTATATTAATTATTATTTATTTATAATTTTTGATACAACAACTCTTGGACATTGTAATCAGGCCCATGGAAAAATAACTTCACTTTCATGAAGAGACATCTGGGGTACTAAGGAAAGAAACATACTTGGCAATGGCTATTATTGTATTTTCATTCCATGTACGATTCCCTAATAATTGTCCTACGAAAAAATATCTAATCCTTCAACGAAGGAATGTGATTGAGTAGACCTATTATAAATTAGTTGCTGATCTTCACTTAATTTGTCATCCAACATTTCGCCTGCATTGCAATCTTCACTCCCTCACAAAAAACCTTTATAAATCTGCTGGTGTGAGGCAAGCTTTCCAATTAAATCAATTATTTCAGAAGACAAAGAAGCTGCAAATCAGTAAGTTTAGAATTATTTGAAAAATAAGTTGTACTTTGATTCCTCCAAAGTACTCTTTTAATTATAGTCAATAATTTTACACTAACCCAATGGCAAACATTTGTGATAGCTTGGACGAAAAGTTTTGGCACTTTATTCTCCAAGTTAATGAAAAATTTTCACTTTGCCTGTAAAATCTAAATAGCAAATGGGTATTTTCTGTCCAAAACATACTTGAGTGGGGCCCGACTATTCCATGGGATGGGGCTTAAGCAAGATCAAGTCTGGCCTGTATCGAAAATTTTTCGAGTAGGAGCCCTAGACGGACCTTACCTAAAAGGTTATTTGTTTACATCTTTGTATTATTAGTCCTTGGGGAAAATTATGTTTGGACTCTTTTAACTATGGTTTTTCCCTCAACTGATGAGTTTCTCACATTATCTTCTCAACTACTTGATTAGTTTTGCATTGCCCCAAACCAAGCAGCCGTCTTGCTTGAACCAAAAATAGCAAAATGTCTAAATGTATAACAAAATACATGTTTCCAATTTCTACAACTTGGATAAAATGACACCCATAACCGTTATAAGATATGAAATATGAAAAATGTGACAATGGAGGGAAACAAGTAAAATTAATAATCATAGTGATAGATGTAATGTACAATGGTTGGCATTTTTTATTTGGGATTAGGGCTTTTGTTAGAGAGAAAATTACTCCAGGTTGCAGTCCCATGTATAAAACAAAGTAAATGTCTCGTCATAAGTTCACTTTCTAGAAATTAAACCTTCCTTCATATGAAATGTTTTGCAAGTTTTTTTCATTAGTTTTGCACTTCATATTTGTATGTGAAACAAGAAGTGAAATATCTTTTGAGGGACTCTTATATACTTCTCTGCCACAATTTATCTATCTGATGGGGAAATCAAATGTCTCAGCTATCTATTTGCATCGACAGAAGGCTTAATTCCTTATCAACATCCGTTATGCCTTTTATCTTCAAAATAAATGACCATCTACGCAGAGAAAATGAGAAAGCTTATGAACCAGAAATACTCGCTATTGGTCCTTATCACCGTGACAAAGTTCACTTACAAATGATGGAAGAACACAAATTACGGTACCTACAAGAGCTGCTTAAGGACAGAATGGAGTTGAGTGTAAACGGATATCTGTTAAAGATGGAATATTTGGAAGAGAAGGCACGTAAATGTTATGCAGAACCCATTGAACTGGAGAAGGATAAGTTTTTGGAAATGATGATACTTGATGGGTGCTTTATCATCGAATTATTTCGCAAGTTTGAAAACCAAAATTTTCAAAATGACCCCATTTTCAAAATTTCTCCGATTCTGTGGAGTGTAAAACGTGATTTATTATTATTTGAGAATCAACTTCCACTCAGTTTCCTTCTCCAGTTATTTGATATTATCGGATATCCAGACCAACAAACCCCGCTAATTCCCTTGGCCATCAGATTTTTCGGTACAACCTTTTTTGGTTTGTCGTGTTCACAAACTTCCAATAGTCTAGTAACCGACATTATAGAAAACAACACCAATCATCTTCTAGGCCTCGTACATGATTTCTGGTGCTCTTTTGCAAAGGAGTCCTCTCCTCAGTCTGGTGGGAATGTTGCAAAAAAAGAAAAGAAATTGATTTCCTTAAAAGGTGTTACAGAGCTCCGAGAAGATGGGATTAAATTCGTTAAGGCTGAAAAAGAAGAATCACAGAGTTTGCTGAATATTAACTTTGAAAAAGGCATCATGAGAATCCCTCCTCTTCTAATTGATGATGATATAGAGTGGCAATTAAGAAATCTGATTGCCTATGAGCAATATAGTGGAGGAATTGCAAAAACTTATATAACCGACTACGCGATTTTTATGGATTGCCTCCTCAATTCTCCCAAGGATGTCAAAATACTTCGCCACTCTAAAATTATTGATAACTGGTTAGGTGATGATGAAGTTGTTTCTACCATGTTTAACAGAATAGGCAATCATGTTGGATTCAATCCAGATTCTTTCTGTTATAAGGATGTTTTGAAGAAAGTTGAAGAGTATTGCGAGGTTCCTTGTCATGGATGGATGGCCTATTTAAGGTATAATTATTGCAACAATCCGTGGTCTATTCTTTCAGTCATTGCAGCTAGTATGTTGCTCATACTCACTGTGATACAAACTGTATCTTCTGTCTTACAATTCTGGTTTTAAGTCCAATTTGATTTACATGCCGACCCCCCTCAGTCAATAATATTATGCGCAAATAAGTTGTATCAGTGTTCAGCCAACATGTTGTTTCGAAATTTTAAGCCAGTGCAGTTTAGTTTAGTATCTATGGAGTAGTAAACTAAGAACTTATTTATGGAATTCAGTTGAGTATGTTATTTAACAGCTAGTCAAATAGAAGTTCGGCTAATTTTGTGTATGACTTGCAACTGGTTAGCTGTGCAGTGGGCCACCGCAAATATTATTGTCTAATTATAATGGATCTCGATGTTCTTAATTTTTGTCAATTTTAATCAATTTCAATCATACTCTTTCAAATTCATGGGTCTTGATTCACTAAATTTTGGTTAACTTCAATAATGGGTCATTTATATTCTTTCGTTAAGTGCAACAAACAATGGCAGACAGTTGTTAGAGAGATCGATCAAGTTTCTGTACTTAGGGGTAGAGAAATCCAGAGTTATGGATAAGATTGAACAGAATCAGAAGACTTTAATGTCTAAAAGTTCCTCTTCTTACGTTGTATTTCAGAGTTTGAAACTTTTGGGTTTGTCCTTCACTAATTTAATTGATGGTAAATCTTTTTTCTGATCACAAACTAATTATTTATTGCTAACAAAATCCCTACCATATCTTCTTCTGCCTGACTAACTGGTTCATCATCAGCTAACTGATGATATCAGGCATTAACTGATTGGCAATTGGTTGGATGGATGGAGCAGTCTTCCTCTTCCACCAGTTGTTCAAGGATAAGATTCCATGATTAACAAGGTAATCTCCAACATCAAAAACTGTTAATAAATGGAATTTTGTATATTAATTTTTTTTATGGTAATTTTTATTATTATTGGGTTATTGCTCTAATCGCGTCTTCATTGGCAGTCATAATTGCAAAACAACCTCAAATGTATGTAATTACTTTTAATTAGAGCGCACCGATTAAACTCTATCTTATGCTACCCAAAAAAACAAATTATTTAAAATGTATAAATTTACGTCTCGCTCTTATTGGTTTATAATTTTCACTAGGGAACTATAGAGAAAAACCTTTTAAGGGTTTTAATTAACCGGGGAATTTAGTCATGTCCAATCAATTATTTTAGGATATATTTTTTTAACATTAACGCTATTAAGACATAGTTTAGGGATGTAATTTGAAAACATAATATATTGTGATCATTTGATTGATTGATAGTAGAGTGCATTTAATGTTGAAATTATTGGTCTCACTTACACTTAGTCAAACTTAACGAATTCATGATGGATGAGTGATCGGGAGTGAAATTGATAAAAATTATAGTTAAGAAAATCCAAATCCAACCAATATTATCGAAACAACTATATAATAGTACATGGGGTGAAAATAATATGAAAGCTTACACCACAGGTGTGATATCTCAATTTTTTTTGGGTGTCAAACTTATAATTCGTTTGGAATTCATCATAATATCTTTTGAGGGACTGTTATGTACTTCTTTTCCACAACTTATCTATTTGAAAGGGAAACCAAATGTCTCAGTTGTCTATTGGCATCGACAAAAAGCCTGCTTCCTTATCATCGCCATCATTTGGGCCTTTTATCTTCAAACTAAAGGAACAATTAAAGCCTATGAGCTAGAAATACCCAGTGTTGGTCCTTATCATCGTGAAAAAGTTAATCTCCAAATGATGGAAAAACACAAACTATGGTACCTGCATGAGATGCTTAAACTAGGAAATGAGAGTGTGGATAGATACGTCGAAGCCATGGACAACTTGGAGGAGGAAGCACAAAATTGTTATGCATAACCCATTAAACTGAATAAGGATAAGTTTGTGGAAATAATGCTAGTAGATGAGTGTTTTATCATCGAGTTATTTTGTAAGTTTAACAATCCAACCTTGAGAGAAGCACACGACCCCATTTTCCAAATTCCTAAGATTCGGAAAAGTATACGAAAATTGTTCCAATCGAAAATTGTTCCAATCATGTTTTCTTTAAACTTATGGATTTTGGCTAATAATGAAAATCCCGGGTGTATACCATTATCTGTCAAAAACTACCCTATTGACACTAACGAAAAAAATAACGGAATCTAACACAAGCACCACACTGTAATACTTTTGATATATTCGGGGTAAAATGTGAAAATTTTAATTTTTGAATTCTTATAACTTGTGTGGTCAAATGGTTCATTTCCAAAAAGTTAGTAGTTTCCATCACCATATTTAACAAGAGTAATACATTAAGACCTAAAAATATAATGTAATTTTTGTATCTAATTATGTGTTAAGTGATACTATGTTCAAGTCCTAATTAAAAAATCTAGCAATAATACTTACAATAATGTTACTAGATCATGTTACAAACACATCACTAGATTAGTAAATTAGGTTAATTTTTTAGGTATAAATACTACTGGACATCCAACAAACTACATGCAAGTCAAAAGCTTGACAAACGACAAGGTGCTGAGCTCAGGCCATCGATTGAACATTTGTATTTGTTAGCGTTGTTAATTGAATTGTATCG
Source organism: Ilex paraguariensis (assembly GCA_963454935.2). Taxonomy (NCBI): domain Eukaryota; kingdom Viridiplantae; phylum Streptophyta; class Magnoliopsida; order Aquifoliales; family Aquifoliaceae; genus Ilex; species Ilex paraguariensis. The sequence goes on along the minus strand of CAUOFW020003159.1, from coordinate 14,363 downwards.
CTTGGTGTTATAATCGGATCTTGTTATTTCACATTTATGTTGAGTACTAATTAATCCTAATCTAATTAGCTTAATTGATTTTGTTCCCGATTCAAAATCAATTAATTTTGTATTAGATTAATGCATTGCGTCGAAAATTTGCGACCTCTGATATTTTTGTCATGACTATATCATGGAAAAGATGTTGAAAAGAATAATTTCTGTAATCACACTTATATTTTAATCACAGTAATCTAACATTCACATGTCAACTGTAGTAAACATGTTAAATGTACTCACGTCTCAATCACATTTTGATATTTTAACCATCTATATACTTTTTAAAAATTTCTACATTGTCCCTCCAGCTATTTGTTTTTTCACATTGCCCCAAATACAAATGTTAGCTATCTTTTTGGGCAAAAATTGCCAACGTATTTGGGCAAAGTAAAACAATCACTTAGAAGGAGGGCGGCAAAATAAAATAATTTTTCATCAAATTTATAACAGACGCTAATAATTAGATCAATTCAAAATAAATCACATAATTAAAGGAGCAATATAAAAAACATACTAGTTGAGGAGATTACGTAAAAAAAAGTCATAATTAAGAAAGACAAAGGTCTGTGTTTGGACTTCTAGTTCTAGGCCAATCATGTCCCAAAAATAATGAAGCATACGATCTAGAAGTAGTAGCAATTGGTCCTTATCAGTGCGGCAAAATTAAGCTACAAATGATGGAAGAGCGTGTACATGCTACCTGGTGTTCTTCATTTGCTGCAATGGTGTCTTCGCCTCCGATTGATGCAAACCAAGGAAGGAAATGGAGTTTCATGAAAAGTGCCATAGAGGTTCGAGAATTGGGAATTAAATTTGTGAAGGCTACAGAAGGTTTCTCGTTGTTGGATATAAAATTTGCAAATGGAATCATGAAAATTCCTCCACTGAGAATTAGTAATAATACCAAGTGTTTCTTCAGAAATATGGTTGCATAAGAGCAATATAGAGGAAGAACCAAGCCAGTTTATGTGACCAACTACGTGATTTTTAGGGATCGCCTCATCAACTCCCAAAAGGATGTCAAAATACTATACAAAAATGAAGTTATTAATAACTAGTTTCGGGATGATAAAGCGGTTTCTACCATGTTTAACAAATTGGGTAATTATGTCATCCTAGATCCTAAAAACTTCTATTATTAGAAAGTTTTCGATTACGTTAACGAGCATTGTGGGCATTCTTGGCATACATGGATGGCCAATTTAAAGCACAACTATTTCAATAGCCCATGGTCTATCATTTTAGTCATTGGTGCTTTTGTGTTGCTGGTACTCATTGTAATACAAACTATATGCTCTATCTTACAAGTCTAGTGTTATGTCGAATTTGATTCAGATGCCCACCCCTCTGTCAGTAATAGAATGTTTAAAGTTGTAATGGTCATTCAGTCAGCTTGTTGTTTTACAAATGTTGAGTAGAATTCGTGATCAATTTGAACGTTTTTTTCCAAGCCATTGTATGGAGCAAACTTCCTGGTTGGTTTCTATGGAGTGGTAGACTAAGAACATAAAGGGAAAAATTACACCTTGATCCTCTCAACTATGACCCTGGTCTCATTTTGTCCCTAAACAGTTGAGTTTCTAATATTGTTTTCTCAACTACATGACTTGGTTTTTCATTATCCCAAAATCAAACGATCGTCAAGTTTTGAACAACAAATGCTCACGTGTGTTCAATGCCTAAAATTGTGGTAATGTAATTGACCTAAAAAATACAGTTGGAGGTGCAATGTGCATAGTTTGATAATTGAAAGGGCAAAGTGAGATCAATAATCTTAGTTGACGTGCAATGTAAGAAAAAGTGAAAGTTTAAAGTACAATGTAAAATAAGGGACATAGTAATGAGGGTCAAAGTATAATATGTGTTTAAAGGAGTAGAAAGGCTGTGGTACCACCTGCGTACGAAAAATTAGAATACTTTAAAGTTAAATTATAATTTTTTTGAGGAGTAAGATACAACTTTAAAAGACATGATCAATTATGAAAGGATAGAATTGATACCAAAAGTTTATGATCGATCATAAGAGTTTGTGATCGATTATAATATTCTCTTGAATAATTGTAATTTTTCATTTCAAAATTTTAACATTACTATAAATTTTTTTTGGTAAAGTAGACTTTCTCTTGAAGGAGAATATAAGAAAAAAAGTAGGTTTTTTTTGACTACATTGCATGAGACGATTCGGTGGGCCCAATAATGTAGTGCCTAACTAACATGGATCTTGACGCTTTAGATTTATGTTAGATTTGATCATGTTTAATCGTACCAATTTACCTTTTGGTGTGTGTTTTATTTAAGGAATTATGACATTTTTATTTTTTAAGTAGAAATGTTATAGTGTTCTTTGATTAAAAAAAATTATACTGGCGTGTACATGTTCCAGGGTGCGTCCCATGTGGACTTAGCTGCATTCCTCTTAGGCCTGAGTATGATTGGAGAGGCCTTTGGGCCAAGGCGGTGATGGGCCGAGTCATTCCACATCGGAGTGTGTGTGTTATTTAAGGACCCATGAAATTTTTATTTTTTAAGTAGGTTTTTTTGACAACATTGCATGAGACGATTCAGTGGGCCCAATAATGTAGTGCCTAACTAACATGGATCTTGACGCTTTAGATTTATGTTAGATTTGATCATGTTTAATTGTACCAGTTTACCATTTGGTGTGTGTTATTTAAGGAACTATGACATTTTTATTTTTTAAGTAGAAATGTTATAGTGTTCTTTGATTAAAAAAAATTGTACCTGCGTGTACGTGTTCCGGGGTGCGTCCCATGTGGGCTCAGTTGCATTTCTCTGAGGCCTGAGTATGATCGGAGAGGCCTTTGGGCCAAGGTGGTGATGGGCTGAACCATTCCACATCGAAGTGTGTGTTATTTAAGGACCCATGATATTTTTATTTTTTAAGTAAGCTTTTTTGACTACATTGCATGAGACGATTCAGTGGGCCCAATAATGTAGTGCCTAAATAACATGGATCTTGACGCTTTAAATTTATGTTAGATTTGATCATGTTTAATCGTACCAGTTTATCTTTTGGTGTGTGTTATTTAAGGAACTATGACATTTTTATTTTTTAAGTAGAAATGTTATAGTGTTCTTTGATTAAAAAAAATTGTACCGGCGTTTACGTGTTCCGAGGTGCGTCCCATGTGGGCTCTGTTGCATTCCTCTGAGGCCTGAGTATGATCGGAGAGGCCTTTGGGCCAAGGTGGTGATGGGCTGGAGCCATTCCACATCGGATAATCTTTGAATATGTGTGTGTTATTTAAAGACCTATGACATTTTTATTTTTTAAGTAGAAATGTTGTAGCGTTCTCTGGTAAAAAAAAAATCGTACCAATTTTAATATATAGGCCATAATCATGGGTTTTTGTGGGTCCCATTGAAACTAGTTGTACCTATTGACAATAATTGAATGATTAAACTTGATAGATATTGACAAAAATTAACGGGTAACACAGATGGAGATCAACTATGATGTAGTAATATCTTATATAGTTTAGTACCCACTTACTTATCAGATCCCAACTGGATGGCACCATATCATGGAGAAAATTAAAAACAATTGACAACCCATCAATTCACCCACTCATTTGTAAATTAGTAGATTGAGTAACTTATTTATTCTTAAATATTTGAAGGTATTATCAATCAAAGTAGGGTTAATTGCACTAGAGGTCCTCAAACTATGGACTTTGTATTATTTTAGTCTCTAATGTTTTAATTGTATCATTTTGGTCCTTGAAGTATTGAATATACTTTTATATGGTCCCTTAAGTAGACAATATCCAGATTATTAATAATTTTTTATTACAAACTTGTCACTTGATACTTAAATATGAATAAAAAAATAATTTTGATAACTCTTGACCAAATTTTTACTCAAATTTTGGTTAAATACCTACTTAAATTACATAATTTTGATCATGAGCTATCCAAATTTTGGTCAAAAGCTACACATATTACACATTTTTTGTCAAGAGCTAGTCAAATTTTGTTTAAGAGTTATCAAAATTATTTTTTGTCCATATTTAACTATTACGTGGCAAGTTTATGATAAAAAATCGTTAGCAATCTGGACGTTGTTTGCTTGAAGGACCATATAGAAACATATTCAATACTTCATGGACCAAAATGATGCAATTGAAACATTGGGGACCAAAATGAGACAAACCTCATACTTTGAAAACCTCTAATACAATTAATCCATCAAAGTCATTAAGATCGAGCAAAAAAAAAAAAAAGAAAAACCAAAGTAATTAATCAAATTAAAACAGGTTAAAGCTCGTCTGATTAAACTTACTGTTAATCGTGGACCACCACACCAACCACCTTTTTTTCACTCAATCCATTATTACCTATTTATTAAGCCGGTGGAAAAGGAGTGAAAATTGAATAAAAATCAACTCCTTATTGATATGTCCACAACAACCCTAATTCACCCATTGCCACCAGTACTCATAGGTGTCTCTAGAGAAGATGACATCTATTCAAACTGTTTAGAGCCAACGTTGAAAAGAACAACTAAACCAAAAGAAAGGCCAGAGATTAACAGAGTGCCAATGGATGGGGAAGAATTCGAGTCCTATTGCAAAACAAGAATGATATTTTGTGATGCATTGCGGGGCGGGGAAGACCCACCCACTACAAGAAATTTCTAAAATGTCGGCGAAAGTCTAAAAAATGCTAGTAAACAAGAACACAGGTGTTAAATCTCATGGCGTTTAAGAAAACGCCATAAAATATATACCGACGATTTTGCTGACAGAAAATAAACGCCAGCTTTGTTGGCTGGAAAAATTTTCGGCATTTACTTAAACGTTGGAAATTTTATTTTTTTAAAAAAATTATTATTAATACACGTACCCTGATATAATATTTTAGAGGAAAAAAAAAAGTCATACTAGATTCAAGAAGCAAGCTGAACTTGATGAAGTGGAAGTAATACATACATACTCAGATCTAATGTTTGAAAAGATACACATAAGTATCTTGCACCTTAGCTGCGATCTCTGTCACAGCAGATTTTGCCTCTCATCCTGCTTTTCATCGCAAGCATTTATGGAATCTTGTTTCCTCCTTCAGCGCCATAATTGATATGCTCTTTCTCTGTTGGTAAACTCATCCGTCAGTTGGTATTCTCAGATCGAACAACAATGTAGGTATACTGAGTTGTAGAGAGACACACATATACGGACATTCTTTGGTTTCATCAGGCCATCTCGTAAAGCCCAAAAAGGCCATCACCTAATGAATTCGAGAAATGTTGTGGTGTTACTAAGTCCCACATGTTGCCTTGGAATCTGTTTGCCTGTCTTGTGGAGGTTTTCTATTAGGACTTTTTTCAGCCTTTGGTGCTATCTTCTAAAATTAATACAAAAAAATTCATTGAAAACTTGGATAACACTTTGGATAATATTTGGAGAAGGAATTAATTGGTTAGATTTGTAATGGTATCGATGTATCATGGCTTATAGAAAAAAATTATATTTTCTGGGTCTTGAACTGGGACCCCTATATTTTGCTAGGTAAATGTGACACTGGTTCTTTTTCTGGCGGAAATTAGATGAAAATTGTATCGAAATTAAGGGGCAAACCATAATTTCTATTTCTCAAAGAAATACTGTAACATTTGGGACAGATCATTGCAAACAACGTGCCAATCAACATCCCTTCAGTAGTACTCTTGAAATTAGTTCAACAATGCAGGGATTTTTCGAAGCTCCTTGGAATGTATGTCATTTTGACTTGTTCATAACTATGTATGGGAGTTATAATTTCGTTTTGTGTGATGGTTGATGGCATGATGAAATGGATGTGTTTCTCTGGCTTATCGTATCAGGTTACTTTCCATCATGTTCTAAATTTTGTGGGTACGTGTTTCAGCTTAAATTCTTTTCTCGCTTGCTCTCTACTACAGGTATTTTGAAGCTTTCAATTTGTTATCATCATCCTTGTTTTCTTTTTTGGTTTTTGTACTTTCTGACTGATTGGTTCTACCAGTAACATTAAGACATACATTGATTCGTATGTGTATGTGGCTCTAGTAAGGATTTGGTTCTTGTTTTGCTCTTCACTCTTCTCTGGTGCTTTCGTGCGGGGATTTTTTTAATTGTGTTGTCTTTAATGGTTTTAAATTCTTTCTTCCATCCTTTATTAGGCATATAATGATTTTTGGTGCTTGTTTATTTATTCTTTCTAGCCAGTGGCGGAGCCATAATATTAGGAAATTGTGGCCATATTAAAATTAATACATTGCTCCCTTTAACTTTTTGAGAATTGGCATGCTAGGCTTTGTTGAGTTGTACTGAGTAAATGTTAGATGCTCTGGTTAATATATTGACCAAAGACAATATTTCTGTTCTATTCATTATATTGCCCCTACTTTTTAAAAGCAATTATATAGTTGGCTTTGCCTCTTTTTTTTTTTTTTTGAAAAGTTAGAGGCCCACAACCAAATACAACACTCTTAGATGCAAATGGAAAAGTGTTTCTAACACACAAGCATTTTTCGCTCTTCTAAGTAACCAATTTCTCAGCAAGATGGATGATAATTTCGACTAGGCTTCACAATAAAATGAATAATGATTTTGTCATGGACTCTTTAATTGAATGTCTTTGAATTAATATTTTTGAGCAATTTATTTTAAAACTAATAAGTACAAGCAATTTTTGGGAAGTGAAACAATTTCATGTTTGACTATAATATATGATTCGGTTGAAATGCTTGATTCCTCCGAGAATGAAACTTGGCTTCATCCTTGGCTATAGCACTAATTGAACAATTATTGGGTACCTTGTATTTGTACCTGGTATGCTTTTTTTCTTTTTCTTTTTTTTTTCTATTTTGTGATACGCACAACATAACTATATGTCAAAATTAAGAAGCACGTACACTTCTTCAACACTCGGATGAGTATCCGATACTCTTTTTTAAATTTAGATGCATCCATGGTAAATAAAAATAAAAATGTAATCTTGGACACGTGCTAGATTTCTTCAGCGACCTGTCCAATACCCCTTAGGCCATGTTTGGGGCTAAAAAGGAAATCTTGTGGTGAACACTTCTTCGACACTAGCTAATATGTGATTGGCAAAGTTTAAGAATTCGATACATGATTATCTTGTGGTTGGGGTGTAGTTTCCTCTCTTCATTCTAACTCGCTACACCCCTCTCTTTCAGCCACCAATATTAAATTCATCAAGACAAAGCCAATTGATTTTTCTCCTATCTTCTAAGCCCTCCAATTGCCATGTTTGCATTTTCTTTGTCCTAATAAAGTTACTTAAGCATTTCGCCTGGTATCCTAGTTAATACTCGTATGACAGATATTGATTCATGCTAAACCTTTTGTGAGTAGTTTCATAGATTATTCTATTTTATTTTTATTTCCAGTTGAGAAATATAATAGCTTTTGACAAATTCTTGGGTATTTTTTGGTTGCTAGAGTTTACCAATTGGAAAAAAAAAAAAGCAACTTAGTGCACAAGGCTCCAGCCATTTTTTATGGAAAACAGATGTCGTCCTAGTTGACAATTTGCATTGATAGAGAGCTTGCTTCTTTATTAGCTATACCCTTTCAGCCTGATATTTTTAGGGTGGATGACATGCTTGCAATTGGTCCTTATCACCACAATAAAGGTAGGCTACAAATGATGCAAGAGCATAAGTTACGGTATTTACAATTGATGCTTAAACGGAGAAATGAGTCAAGTGTAGGTAGATATGTCACAATATTGGAAGAATTAGAAGAAAAAGCACATAAATGTTATGCACTTTCTACTGAGCTCAAGAAAGATGAGTTTGTGCGAATGATGTTGCTTGACGGGTGCTTCAAGATCGAATTATTTCGAAAGTTTTTGAATGAAGAATTGAGAGATGCCAACGATCCTCTTTTTCATTTGACAAGGATCCAGTGCATTTTACATTAAGATTTATTGTTATTTGAAAATCAACTTCCATTTTTTGTCCTCCTTCGATTGTGTGACATGACCAAAGATCCAAACCAACGAGACATTCCAAGCCGAATAGACAACATATTCTACTTAGCCCTCATTTTTTCTGAGAGTTTACCAGATTTGATCTATTTACAACCTTCTGGATTTCCGACATATAATGTCAATCATCTTCTTGGCCTCGTACATGATACATGGTGTTCTTCATTTGCTGTAATGGTGTCTTCCCATGGAAAGTATGCAGACCAAGGAAGGAGATGGGAATTCATAAAATGTACGAAAGAACTGCTAGAGGCTGGATTAAATTTGAGAAGGCTACAGAATATTCCTCCTTGCTGGATATAAAGTTCAAAAATGGGATCTTGAAAATCCTGCCTTGGGTCATTTCTGACGAAACAGAGTCATTCCTTAGAAATCTGATTGCATACAAGCAGTACAATAGAGGAATTGAACCATTTTATTTGACCGGTTATGCCACATTTATTGATTGCCTCATTAACTCCCCGACGGTTGCTGAAAAACTTCGCCACTATGGAATTATTGATAATTGGTTAGGTGATGATAAAGCGGTTTCTACAATGTTCAACAAACAGGGCAATTATGTCACTGTAGATTCTACAACATTTTGTTACTTGAAAGTTTTCAAGAAAATTAATGTGCACTGCAAACGTCATCGGCACATATGGATGGCAAATTTAAGGCATAATTATTTCAACAGCCCGTGGTCTATCATTTCACTTAGCGGTGCTATTTTGTTGCTTCTGCTCACCATGGTCCAGACTATATGTTCTATTCTACAACTCTAACTCATTGTGAGGCTAATTTACTATGTTCACATACGTTGTATTGATCATGCTGTTTTAGATCTCTGATTCCAATTTGATTGACTTGTCCTGTTAAACATAAGTAGTATGTTCAAATAAAGTGTGTTGATTCTTATTATCTTTGAGAGAGAGAGGGAGAAGACAAGCACAACATTGCAACGTATGTGCAGGGACAAGAATGTATGAAGTTAGGTCAAATTTAGTGTATGTAGTCTATGGCACATGGTTGGGTGAAATGTGTGTGATGTTTCTTTAAGTGTAATTCTTTATTGCCATTGTACAACACATTTGAAAGGTGTTCAAGTTTAACCTAAAGCGAAAAATATTAAACTTTAATAGTTTGGTGTGTTACATAAAAAAAGGATTAAAGAACATTACACATATATCAATGTCAACTCAGCAAGTAAACATCTTCACCTTCACAAAAGCTGAGAATATGTGTGAAAATTTTGTGTTGAACAAGCATAGCATCCATAAATGCAAAGGGGGTTTAAGTGTTAAACAAGCTTAGCATACAGAATCTGCCAGCCATACTTAAGAGACAAAGTCAAATATTCACCCGAGTCCCTCCACTTCCACATAAGATTCCAATATATTGTACCCACAAAAAATAATATTTTTTTTGGTAACTGGTAATCGTTCCAATCATGAGTTCTTTAAACTCATAACTATAACAAAAATCTCGAATATACACAAAAATCCATAAATTTTTGTTTCATGTGACGATATATCACACTCCTTGTTCGACCACACATTGATCTGTATGGGTAGCGATGGAACTAGGATTCTATCACGATGGGGGTTGCACCAGAACAAAAGTAAGAATTTTATTCTATTGGATATATTTATACTTATACAAAATTTTTCAAAATTAATTCACATAAAATACCATTATAAAAATTAATTTGAGTAACGAAATTCATAAATCAGTTCTTACCATCATAGAAATGAACTAGTGATAATGTCATGAGCTGCTTATTTGTTCACTATGATACGATGTCATGACTTGACAAAAAATATTTTTATAAGTAATAGTTTTACACAATACGATAATAAAAGTGTTTCATAAGTCAAAACCTTACTTTTTATATAATTCGCCTTTTTACTTTGATTTTGCAAAAAATTCACACTTTTTTTAATAAAAATTTTCTTTAGTCATTATACTTCTCCAATCAGTTATAAGAACGTCACTCATCCATAGATTGCATCATCTATTAGTCTATTAAATATCAATTCATTAGCATTTTGAATACAAGAAGTGGATTGTCTACATATAAAGTTTTTAAGTATCTGAGGGAAATCATAGAGTTTGTAAAATCTATGAGTTGGTACTCCCCTAGGCCCCTTCTTGGGTCCATCTACGGGATATCAAACAAATAGTGTCACTTTCACAAAAAACAACTTACTTTTTTTTTTTTTCAACAGTCATAGTTGTCCGGGTCAACTTATGTGCACCTCGATTAATCCCCTCTTCGGTCCGATCAAAGGTAAACTATTAACATCAGAACTAGAGTATTTATGAGGGATAAATCCCTCATAACCTGACTTCAATGAGTTACTAAGATTTAAACTCGAGACATCTGAATTTATAGTTTGTCTTTGTTACTATTTAAACTATCTTTTGGGGTTCTAAAGTAACAATACTAGGCTTGTGATAAGTAGTGTTATTGCTTTCACTTTTGTAAAAGAAAGCTTAGGGAGGGCCAGACAAGGATTACGTAATTATAGGAAATGAATCTAATCTACCTATAAATTAATGGCTGCTCACAACTTTCTTTGTCATCAACATTTTTTCAGTCCAAGTAAATCACTTATTTCAGAAGAAAAGCCGACGAACAAAAGAAGGAAGTTGAAAATCAGTAAGTGTTGTGTAATTTTATAAGCACTTGTTTTGATTATCTAAGTATTGTAATATAAGTGTGCATGTTTACTTCCATATACTTGGTGTAGTTTCCTTGTTTAACACAATTCGATATTCTTACTTCTAATGAAAAATATAGTTCACTACTCGTTACATGGAATAAATATTTGTTACAACGATAATATTACGTCGTCATCGGTGACACGTGCTATCATCAACTAATAAAAATATACTATATAAAGATAAGTGAACTCCACTATTCCAACGTGTTAGTTAGTCAAAGTGGTAGTTATTAAGAATTACTAAAATAGTGGAACACCCTGCATACACATGATATATTATCATTAGTTGGTGATACCATGTGTCGCTGATAACGTGTGATAACTGTTGCGAGCAACGTTATTTTTCAAACTTGTATGTAGTAACGTGTCCCAATTAGGAATTGCAAAACGTTTCTGTTTCCTTTTCAGCCATAAAGATATAAAAAAATATGATCCATTTACTCCTGAAATATTTTAAAATTGCACCTGTGTGGAAAACCAATGAGGTTTTACACTTGAACTGGCAAAAAGAGACTTATTGAAATGATTTTAATAAAATTTAGGGTCAAATTGAAACAACTAAAAGTTTAAGAGTATATTAAAAACGGTATCATAGTTTAAAGGGTCATTTATAATATCCTTCCAATTATTAAAAATGGTGTCTTAGAGTAAGTCTTTTTAATTTGCTTGTTTATTGTTGCAATAGGTGATGCCTATTTTTTTTTTTGTTAGAGGGCAATTACCATGTTACTTGTAAATGTTTGGTTATCAATATACAAGTCCTGCTTATGCCAAAAATGCTCCTACATAAAATTCAAAATATTTAAATGTTCTTTGTTTCCTACAATTATTCAATTTCAAAATTTAAAACATTTTACTCGGTATATAAAACTGTTTAGGAATAATCTCTTTTCCTTTCCAACTATGTACCTACCTCCTTTCTTCCCCCACCATGCTTAAATTATTGAGTAAAAAGCCATTGAATTTTCATCCTAGTTGGTATTTCAATTTTTCATTTAAATCTTCACTCCTCCAAAAGTTCAATCGTTTCTGTAAATTTGAGCATCTTAACCTCAATGTTCTACGAGTGCTTCAGACTTTTAGTGTCTATATCTAAATTAAAAACATTACTTCAAAACTTAAGATATATTTTGATGTGTTGTGGCCTCCTATCCTAAGTTTCGACTTCTTTGTCCACCATGTCCCTTTTGTGCATCCACTTTTTTAAGAAAACAAAGTAAAACATTTCACCTTAAAAAACATTCAACTATTAGCTCATTTCATATAATTAAAACCTTGTTTTATGTGTAATGTTTTGTAGGATGTTTCACTGTTTTTGCACATTTATTTTGGTTTGTGGCACAAGTAAGATATATTATCTTGATAAATGCTTAGATAACTCTTTGCTTTCAAAGGAAAATAGATCGATGTTTCAGCATCGATTAAAAGCTTGCTTCTCTATCATCCCCATCCTTTGACCCTTATATCTTCAAAGTAAATGATCACCTACGAATGGAAAACAAGAAGGCTTACGAACCAGAAATGCTCGCAATTGGTCCTTATCACTGTTGTAAAACTAACCTACAAATGATGGAAAAACACAAACTATGGTACCTAAAAGGGTTGCTTAAACGAAAAAATGAGTCGAGCGATAGATACGCCGTAGAAATGCACGGATTGGAAGAGACTACACGTAACTGTTATGCAGAATCCATTAAACTAAAAAAGGATAAGTTTGTTGAAATGATGTTACTTGACGCGTTGTTTATCATCGAGATATTTCGACAGTTCAGTTATGGACAAGTTGGAGATACACACGACGGTATTTTTGAAAATTTTCAGATTTGGAATGCTATATTGCGTGATTTACTGTTATTTGAAAATCAATTTCTTTTTGATATCCTTGTCAAGTTATTTGACATGGCAAAAGATTCAAACCAACAAAGCGCACCAGACAACATAGTTGACTTAGCCCTCTCCTCTTTAGCTAAATTGGTTCCATAGTTTGGAAATTTTCCTCCTTCCAAGATTCCACCAAATAAAGTGGATCATCTTCTAGGCCTCTTACATGACACCTGGTGTTCCTCATTTGCTGAAATTGTGTTCTCTCCTGGGAATATTTATGCAAGCCAAGCAAGTAAATGGAGGGTCATAAAATGTGCCACAGAGCTTCAAGAAGCTGGGATTAAATTTGAGAAGGCTACAGAAAGTTCCTCTTTGTTTGATATAAAGTTCAAAAATGGAATCATGAGAATTCATCCATTGCAAATAGATGATGATATAGAGTGATTCTTCAGAAACATGGTTGTATACGAGCAATATAAACAAGGAACCAATGGACGTTATGTGACTTTTATAGATTGCCTCCTCGATTCCCCAAAGGATGTCAAAATACTTCGTGATTGTGGAGTTATTGATAACGGCTTGGGTGATGATAGAGCCGTCTCTAACATGTTCATCAAAATGACTAATCGTGTCAACGTATGTGCTGCAAGGTTTTGTTACTCGAAAGTTTTCAATCGTGTTAACGAGTACTCTGGACATCCTTGGCGTACATGGATGGCTAATTTAAAGCACAATTATTTCAACAACCCGTGGTCTATCATTTCAATCATCAGTGCTTTTTTGTTGTTGGTACTCACTGTGATACAAACTATTTATTCTATCTTACATGGCTAGCTTTAAGTCCGATTTGATTTGCATTACATGGGCACGACCCCCACGGTCAATAAATATTATGTTAGAATAAGTTGTACTGATCCTTCTGTCAAGCTGTTGTTTCGCAAATTTTTGCAGAATTTGTGATCAATTTGAATGTCTTTTAAGCCATTGGTTGGAGCAAACTTTAAGGTTGGTGTTTTATGGAGTTGTAACTTAAAAAATATATTTAGAATTGAGTTGAGTATGCTATTTAACAGTCAAATGGAAGTTCTGATAATTTTGTATGACTTAGATTTGGTTAGTTGTGCATCCTGTGCTATGAGCAAAAACCACTTATTTTTAACAATAATAGTATTAAGATATAATTTATTAACCTAATAATCGAGCACAATCATTTGATAGGTACTGAGTTCCAATCAACAGTAGAATTCACAATCAATTCAATAGTACTAATTGATTAGGTCAGCAAAGTAACTCAGTAATTTATGTCGAAATAACATTACCTGGCCCACTAGCATTTCTCAGTGGTGGGCCACACATATTATTACTATCATGATGTATCTCGATCCTCTTAATTTTGTCAATTTGACCAATTTCAATCATGCCCTTTTAAGTTCGGTGGATCCTAAAAATTGCCTCTATACTTGTCCCGTGAAAGGACCTAAAATGAATCAACATGGATTGTTGAACCAATTCAAATTGGAAAACATTTAGTGTTAAGGGAACCGCTTTTTTTTTTTGGTCAATGAACATGGGTCTTGATTCTCAAAATTTTGGTCAAGTTAAATAATGTGTTCTTTTACAATGCTTTTAAATGCCATACGAGTCTAGCCTAAATGGGATGTTGCGAAAATGAAATTAAAGAATTCTATGCGTATACCCATGTCAACTCTGTAGATCCAACACGTAGTAAACATCTTCACTCTCACAAAAGGTAAGATATTGCACGAGGGAATTTATTGCTAAAAAAATCTTCATGTG
>CAUOFW020003158.1:639966-689894 GCA_963454935.2 Ilex paraguariensis | reverse complement strand
TTTAATTTTTAATTGAATTTTTTTTATAATTACATACATGAAAACATGTCCTATAAAAACATTTTTCTAATTTTTTTTACTTGCACACTATGCATGCATGCTCGGGTTTCACATATACCCTCTTATTTATAATTGAGCAATATTTAGGGTATTCCAATATTACCCTACTCTAGTAGACTTATGACTTAAATATAATAAAAGGACTCAAACAATGATATTAGTTTAAAAATTCATAGTAAATGATATAACATTTACTTATCATAAAGAACTAATGTTTTATGAATAATATATCATTATCACTATATTTGTGATAAATTATATAATTTTTTATATATAGCGTGTTTCTAACATGTTCGTGTCCTACTTATTTTAGAAATATCGTTTATGCGTTTCTGGGTTGTGTCGTATCCTGTGTCTCGTGTATGTTTTCTTAGGTATGTGCTGGTAACCTGTCCTTATTGTATGTAACACCGGAATTGTGGTCCTCTTGAAATCATATCATACTACAAGAAATTTGTAATTTAGCCGCAAAAATTATTGCAGCTAAATGTATAAAAATTGTCGCTATATATTTTAGTCACAACCTTTTTATTGTCACTAGACTGCGACTATATGTCCGTGGCTAAAGCATTTAGCTACAACATTTAATTTGTTGCCCACTAAAAATAATTTTTTATAGCCGCAACATGAAAAAATGTCACTAAATATATAAAATATTTAATTGCAATAATTATTGTATCAAATTACCGTACATTTTGCCACTAAAATGTACCTTGTCAAAACTAAAAGTCCATCAAAAATTTGACTTTTAGTGGCAACAATTAATCGCAACTAAAAGTATACATTTTACCCACACTAAAAAATCGCCACTAAAATTTAGAACATGCTTTTAATGACAACTTATTGTCACAGTTAATACATTGAAATTAACAGAAAAAAAACTTCATCACATTTTTGAAGAATTTATTGTTGCAAATTTCCCAATTTCACATACCTGTAATAATTTAATGAAAATAATATCAATATATCTATATATATAGATAAACATAATTCACATAGACAAGTGCGGTAATCTTAGTCACCCTGAAGAGAGTTCAGAAGACTCGAGTAGTCCTGAAAGTTCTTTAGATTGTCAATCAATGTCTGCCAACTCTGGTGAACCTGATATAAATTAGGATGTAAACATAATTGTTGTCAATTGATTAGAGTCATAACCAAACAAGTTGAGGAGGAATAGATCCTCATTGATGTCACTAGCAAAAATAGAAGATCCAGAATTAAAGTTAAATACATTAAACAACTTAAAGATTTGTTTGTCAAAAAAGACATTAAACAATCTTTTATTGAAAAACAGTTAATTAGTTTTAACAAAATAATAGAAAGATTTAGTAAGGATAAAAAGAAAGAAATTACCTTATAAGATCTCCAATGTGAAGTTAACAAACTAAAACAAGAAATAAAAGATTCAAAAGCACAAGATTAGAAACTTTGAGAAGCTTTAAATCTTTTACAATCTAAAGATGATTTTAGTAAATTAACAGATCTTAATCTTAAGAGCAATTTCAAACTAAAGATAACAACACCAAATAGCTCACATAGCGCATCAGAACATGTTCCCAGCGGATACCCATAACCTCCACCTCTCTAATGGAACCCTTGGGTGTAATAAAGCTGCCTTCGCAAGAAGGATGTTCGCAAACCAATAATGATGATAACAAAATTAATTTAATCAACAGATTAAATATCTAAAAATGGCACTCCAAAGTAAAACTCATAATCAATAATGATTAGGAAATCAACACAGTAGCCCTTATAGATACTGGTGCAGATTTAAACTGTATAGAGGAAGGGTTCATTCCAACCAAATACTACCACAAACAACCATAGGTGTCAATGTAGCAAATGGTAAGAAAATGGGAGTAAAATACAAAATGTCAAATGAACATATTTGTCAAGACAATGTATGTTTTAAAACTTCCGTTGTTTTAGTAAAGAACATGACTGATAAAGTCATTCTTTGTGTACCATTTATATATTTGTTGTATCCTTTCACAACATATATTAATGGACTAACCGCCAAGCCATTTGGTCAAAAAGTAACTTTTAAATTTTTAACCAAACCCCAAGTTAAGAAATTAAGGCAACTAAAAGAGTGTTCAATCTCTATGTCCCTTAATTTAATAACTCAAAAAACTAACGAAGTGAAATTTCTTACGGAAGAAATTAATCATAAAAGAGTCCAAGAACAATTAGCAAATCCAATCTTAATAAAAAAGATTGAAGAATTTAAAACTAAAATGGAAGCAGGAGTGTGTTCTAATCTTCCTCCAACTTTCTGGCATAGGAAGAAACACATGGTGAAACTTCCCTACAGTAAAGGATTTAGTGAGCAAAATACTCCAAACTAAATCCAGACCTATCCAAATGACTCATGAAGTAATGAAAATTTGTAAAAAAGAAATTTTTGAATTATTTAAAATGGTATCATTAGGAAAAGTAAATCTCCTTGGTCATGTCCTGCTTTCTATGTCATCAAAAATGCATAATTAGAAAGAACTCCAAGGTTAGTAATGAACTACAAACCTTTAAATTCTGTATTGGCATGGATCAGGTACCCAATTCCAAATAAACAGAATTTAATCAAAAGGCTTAGTAATATTTTCAAAATTTGATTTGAAAAGTGACTTCTGGCGAATTCAGATCTTCCCAAAAGACAGATATAAAAATGCATTCACAACTCATTTTGGACATTATAAATGCAATGTAATGTCCTTTGGATTGAAAAATGCACCTAGTAAATTTCAAAACATAATGAATGAAATATTCAATTCAATTAGTCATTTCTCTATAGTCTACATAGTCATTTCTCTATAGTCTACATAGATGACATCCTCATCTTCTCCAAGTCTATAGAAGAACATTGGAAACACTTTAATGCATTCTTAGAGATTGTCAGGCATAATGGTCTAGTCATCTCTCTTCTAATAAAATTAAGTTGTTTCAAACCTCAGTAAGATTACTTGGATATAACATCCAATAGTCAACTATTGTTCCCACAATAGATCTATTCAATTTGTAGATAAATTCCCTGATGATATTACAGATAAAAACTTAGCTATAGAGATTCTTAGGGTCTTTGAACTATGTTGCAAACTTCTATCAGGATCTCAGAAAAACAGTTAAACCATTATATGATAGACTCAAAGGAAATCCTTCTCCTTGGTCTTCAACTCATACATCCATAGTTCAGCAAGTCAAAAAGTATATCAAGAATTTGTCTTGGCTTGGTATTCCCTCAATAAATTCATTCAAAATTATCCAAACTGATGCCTTTGACATTGGCTACGGTGGTATCCTTCTCCAAAGAGTCACTCCGGATTCTCCAGAACAAATCGTTTGTTTTCACTCTAGAATCTGGAACAAAGCACAAGCTAACTATAGTACTATCAAAAAAGAGATATATATCTATTGTCATGTGTATCTTGAAATTCCAAGATGAAATATTAAATCAGAAATTTTTAGTAAGAATTGATTATAAATCAACAAAATATGTTTTAGCAAAAGATGTACAAAACAATACTAGTAAGCAAATTTTGTTAGATAGCAATCTATTTTAAGTATTTTTAATTTTGACATTGAATATATTAAAATCAATAATAACTGCATCCCTAATTTCCTAACCCGTGAATTTCTCCAGGAACCTCATGGCAAATAGGAAAAATAGTAAGTCAGGATCCTCTTCCAAACCCGGGAGGGATACTGAAAAACAACTAGTCTTACCTAGCCCAAATCCAAAGCCTAGTCAATTGCCTAGCCAAACCTCTACAATTGCAATAGCAAACCATTACAAAGCCCTTGGTAACCTTAACCCTAACCTTAGACCAACATACCGATCTTCTTGAATAAATCCAGGTACATTCCAGTATCAGGCCCGACCAGCCACTCCTAATGGCCCAATAGTAGTTGTGCCCATTACAGTAGCTAAACCTAACCAATTAGTTAACTCATATTAATCCCAACCTAGTTACAAAAGCCCAAAAACGGATTATATTGATAAGCCTTCGGCCTATAATATTTTCCCAATTGAACCAACCCATGCTCACCTTAGTAACCCAATTAACCTAGTCAATGCCTACCTTGAACAAGGTTGGACCTTTATCCCTCATGACCCTAAGAAAACATTTAAGTTCTATTAAGATATTCTTTTCTTTACCCAGTCCATTTTCATTAAAGAAATTCCAGACAGTAAAGACCCTAGTAAAAGTATTTATCATTCCTTATATATCCTTAAAATTATCTCCCTTAAATAATGGGGATCTCAACCTTCTTTGTCCCGAAATCTTCCAGGACATAGTAAGAAGTTTAGTTACTATGACTACAAAGAGTCATGGTTCAAACTTATCGTCTATCAAGATGAGTCTTATACTCATTCTTGGTTCATACAGTTCATCAAGGAATTCAAAAGCTAGCTTTCTGCCTGGTTTTCACAGTGGTGGCAAGTTCACGGCCCCATGCTTGAAATCCTACTGCTTGATCTTCAAGATCAGGTAATCTACTTCTCATTCACTTATAAACCTAATAAAAATGAGTCAGTTTCAGAGTCTATTAATATTTATGAAAAAATATAAAGTCCTACGGATATATAATTGGAAATGGGATATTATCACCAATTATGTTGTTAGACAATATCCTGTTAAGTGGTGGCCCAAGTTCCAGCACTAACGCATTATTGAACAAGTATAACAGGAATTCCTAGTAAAGGTCCCTACACCAGTCACGGTTACAGGAACAACCAGTCATGCTCTGACAACTCTAGTAAAACAGGTTATGTCAACTCTCAAAGTTTCAGCCTCTGCTGAATCATCGGCACAACCACCAGTAAAGCAGAAAAAATCCTCCTTCAAAGATTCCAGAAAGCAACCCAAGAAGAAGTCATCTGAACTCATGAGCTAGCACAAAAGCTTCTTCAATATGCAGCTAGTCAGAATAGTTCACCTGCCTTGTCTCAGTCATTAGTTAGCCCCTCCAGGATCCCTTCCAGGACTCTCAGAATCCCTATGAAGGATATGATGACTTAGACAACACTATCCCTTAATTCCCATTTCTATGTGTAATAGCCTCACTCACTGCTTTTTTCGGAAAGAAAAACTGTCTGTTACACATTCTAATGGAATCAACCTAGCAACAAGGCTCCTTTTCAGACAAAGCAACTGATAGCCAGCAACCAGATCAATTTTTCCACCAAAAGTAGATTCTCAGTCAACATCAGGGACTCACCAGGTTCGTCAGTCAGCATTCACCAGAGTAAAAGCATTTCACTCCCACTTTTCCACTGAAAGTAGAAGTGAAAAGCATTTCACCAGAGTTAAAGCAATAAAGGGAAATATTGCAACGATTCCCTCAGAAATCTTTATGCCCAAATAAGGGTTTCATCCATTCATAGCAAAGGGGAAGTCTTTACAGGCTCATTAAAACCAGAAAACACTCTCTCGTCTCCCTCACTCTCATGTTGTATCTTTGTCTTCATAATGATACAAATGAAGAATTTCTTCTTTAGCAACCTATCCCAGTAACCTATTTGTAATTTAATTGCAGTAATTTGTAATTTCTTTATTTTTGTGAATATAAAGATTTTACTTCAGTAATTTTTAATTCATCACCACTCCTTATATCTATCTATAGCTTGTGAATTATGTCTTTCGCACTTGTCTATATATACATAATAAACACTCACTTTCAAAGATATAATTTTCAAACCAAATCACGCGAAAATAATATTCTGATATTGGTATCATTAAATTGTACATGTATATCGTATCATCATCAAAAAATATAAATGAACAAAAAAAAGTTATGATCACAATTTCAAATTGTCATTGCAACTACACAATGATACCCACTCAAAAGAAAGTAATTACATAACAATCATTACAAAGACTTGAGTCACAACTACATATTCTTTTTTTGAAAGTTTAATGGATTTTTTGTCTTTAGTCTTCGGAGGCGAGCCTTCCAAAGCTGTTTTCAGAGCTTCCACTGATTTTTACTCAGCATTAATAGGAAGCACAAAGAGTACAACATATTAATAATCAACCATAGATCACATAGATCAAATAAGTATTTATCTACCATATGAACAATCAACCACAAATGACATAAGATTTTTTGTAACAATCCATTATATCTAAAGCAATTCAATCCTAAAAAGAACATTCGTAAATTTAGCAGACAACAAAAACAAAGTAAAACAATAATTGAAGTTAACCTGGGATGTTGAAGTTAGCCCCAAATACAATAGTTATTTTTACCAAATAATCAAACTGTGAACTAGATACAAAGAGCTTTCATCAAAATCTGTCTATGATGGAAAATAAAATATTTCAAGGAAATATATAAGGATAAGATAACTTACATAGACTTCTCCTGATCTCCTGCCAGTCCAAGCATTCATCTTCGTACTAAACTTGGTTGCTATCCACAGTTCCATATGGTTGGGCTCCTCTTCAATCTCGAGATCACGCTATCATGCATTAAAAATTAATACGAAAAATTTAAATAAATATGCATGTATACATGTGTATAGCTAATCACACAAGTGCAATAGACATTTAAAAACAACTCACACTACCGTAACTTATTCGAGCAAAACTTTCCACCCCAACTATATGGCCCATGTCCTTCCCCACTATCGGTACATTTCAATGCTCTCCGAGTCGATGACCAAGATCACGACCTTGAACTAGGGGTTGAACATGTAGCTTATGTGTAACTACTCAAAGATACATCAAAGAGAAGAAACTAACAATATAACATAGAATCTTACCCCATTGAAGAATAGGAAACTACCACCTCTGTTTGGAAACTGTAATAACATATGATGCAACCTGCAAAGGATTGAGAACTCTTTTAAAAGAAAAAAAAACAGGGGAAAAATAGTTTACAAGCTACATTATCTGATGCTCAAAACTCGTTGATTTCCCACTTGATTCAAATAGCTTACAAGCTATTAGGATAAGCAACATCATCTGATGCTCACCATGTTATTTGGTATAACTTTGAATTAGAGACCAGAGAACAAAAAATTCACGAGATTTCAGAGCCTCTTTTTATTTTTGAAATGTAAATTTTGTATCCTTCTATGTAAGAAAAATATATACCAGCCAATAAGTGGATAATTTCCCAGTTATTATTATCCCAACCATAAAAAATAGTGTACTTACCCTCCCATCATAGGACAATGATGCAAATATCCAAGGCTCTCTAGAACTCCAAGCAAGGCCTGCAATTAGAATAGCAGTTAGCCAAAGTTCAGTCAAGGTGAATAGAAAATCGAGGTTGCAGCAATCACCGTAAACACTGTCTTCATAGTCACTGTATGAATTGAGCAATGGATCTACTCGCCTGGTAGGTGACTCCACCAAGATGCCAAAACCACATAGAAGCAGGAAATGTCAGAAGAAATTAAACAAAGAAATTGATGTCATAAAGTTTCAGAACTACCAAAGAAGAAATGGACCTTTCAGATGTCAAATCATCACCACTAGGAGCAGAAGAAAATCACAAGTTGACAGCTGAATCTATTCCAGCACTCTGGGAAAGCTTAGTTTCTATCAGCAAAACAACTTGGGCTAGGGAAATGCAAAAAAGTTCATTCGAATAAAAGAAATCACTCAACCAGAAGAATATTCTCTCAAAAAGGGAGACCGGACGGGGCAACACTTTTAAAGTCAGGCTTTCATTGACCAGCGATGATAGCCGGATGGAACGGATGCCAATATCCCAAGATTTCAGTTGAATGGAAAGGAAAAGGGGGTCTTAAATCTATAATTTTATCCGGGGGATAACAGGACCAAAATAATATAATTACTTAAGCTAATACAATTCTATTTCCAGTCATTTTGATTCAAAAGATATTTATAAAGTTTTTCAAAGAGAAAAAATGGTTGTGCACAGAGTGTGTGTGTGTGTGTGAGAGAGAGAGAGAGAGAACCAATATTAGTCCTTCGTACTCAGGATTACATCTAACCGCCCATGTCCTGCCAATAATATCGAAAATATATTAATCTGATATGCACACAACATGGGAAACACATTCATATGAAGAACTTGACTTACTAAGCACATCAGACTTTAATCAAAGAACAATACACGAAAGCGAATGAAAACAGGGATCACAACGTACAAACAAGTTTAAATGAGAGCAGGCCCCTGAAAACACAACAAAGTCAAGCAACACGATAACACAATCAATCTTCTCCATCAATCCAAATCCAAGAGCATACATACCTTAATAAGAGCTGTCCATTTAAATATGTTGGAATCATCACAAACTAATTGAATATCTGGATCAGCCACTTTCTCCCTCTGAACCTCCTTGTATTCCTTGAAAAGCCTTGCTCTTGATGCCTGAACTTAGCATAAACACCGTATATAGGGCACAAGGCAGCATCAATTAATCACTGTTGCATTTACAAAAGAGGAGACATACACAACCAGCCATAAAAAACATCCTAGTACCACAATTAAACACCGACTAACCTGCATCTTTAATTATACTCACTACCTTCTGATTCGATACAATTCAAAACTCGGACAAATCTGAATTCCAAAACAGCTGCATAACAAAAAAAACACTTCAATCAACCACTCGACCATAATCGATCGATCGAGAGAGAGAGAGAGAAATCAGCAGACGAATATGAAGCTAATTTGAAGTTGTAGCTTAATACCTAATTTCTCAGAATCCAAACATTGTAAACGAATTGGAAACTTAGTCGCTGAATAGCTTCGTCCTCTTCAGATCTGATCTGCAATCACCGAGAGGATAAGAGAGATAAGGCTTTGTGCCCTAGCCGATCCTTGAGGTCGCAAAAGAGAGAGGGGGCCAGTGTGTAAGAGAAAGAAAGGTCGAGAAAGAGAGAGAGGAGGAAAGTATATGAGAACCGAGCTCGTATATAAAGTTTCACGCAAAAACCATAGGAGTGCCGAGAATCAACCGCAGTACAAAAAATGTAGTGACTAAAAATAATTGCTTATCTAGATTATTAGTGATAAAAAAAATTGTTGCCACTAAATTATTTTTCCATCAAAAATTAATGAAAAATAGTTAGCTTTTAGCCATGACAATAAAACTGTCACTCTTTAAATTTATTATAATATATATGGTGACAATAATTATTTTTTAACACTAAAAATTTAAATTTAATTAGTGACTAAATTAAAATTTTTGTCACTGGATATTTGGAATTAGCGGCAAATTAGTGATATGTTTTTGCCGCAACATTCAAATTGTCACTAACTATATTACTACCATATCTTCAGTGGCAATAATAATTTTTCACCACTAGTTATATATTGTTAGTGGCGATAAACAATTATGTTCACTAAATAATTTGAATATCATATTTTCTGTGGCAATAATAATTTTTTATCATTAAAGATATGTATTTAGTGACAACATTTTTAGCTGCAGTTTAAATCTAGCGGCCGAAAGTACAATTTCTTGTAGTGTCAGGAAAAAAAAAGAAGATTAGAAATATGGATACATTGATCAAAGTCGGAGATAAGTTACGAATCGCAAATAATTTCCACATTAGTGGTTGTTTAGTACCCTTTTGACATCGGGGGCCATAGAATCTAGGGAGAGTGTTTTTGACAGGTCTTTGGCTCTAGTCTACAATGGAAGAGTTTAGTGAGATGTGGTCGCAGTTGTTCGCATGCAAATTTAATGCAGAATGAAAATGATAATTTTTCAAGGCTTATCCCATATTTCTTGACCCAAACAACAAAACAAACTTTCAGAAACGCACCAAAAAAAGATGGCTTCATTTTGTCTCATTATGAGAGACTACATTTTTTCACAAAACAAACTTACATGCTATATTTTTGTGACCTTGCATTGAGACAGTCCAATATACCATCTTTCCAATCCAATTCATCCGGAGGTTGTTAAGTTGTAGGTTTTATATCTTTCTTCCTTTATTTCGCAGGTGATGATGAGCAGAGTGATTGAATCATGGGTAGTTGACTTGAGAGATGCTGTGACGAGGGCCTTCATTGTAGAAGTACAAAGATATATGACGCATTTTCCTTTGTTTTTGGTATGTTCCACAGTTGATATTCATGCATTCACTACATTGAATTTGTCTGCACTTGGCTCTGTGAAGAGTCAGTTTAATATTTTTGTGATTGTTATGCCCCATTCTATAGTGTGCATGGTGGTTTTGTTCCGAGAAAGTGAGTTTGGTACTTTCTATCCCGGAAAGTGAGCTTGGTGCTTTCTATCTGATCCTAATACATCATTTTTGATTCTTTGAAGAAAAATTTCTTGCATTTGGATCTTAGAGATGAAGAGGAACTTCAATCAAGATGAAGTTTTGAGGGAAAATTTGAACTTCGCTTCAATGAAACGGAGGACCAAATCATAAGAGTTTGTAGAAATACCTTAAATAACGACATTAAAACATTTAGAAAAAGACTTGGTATTCGCAGTGAAATTATCAATTTATCATACTGGTCCTTTACTTCTTGATGCTGATTGTCAAATGTCAAGACATCAAGAAACTAAGTTTTCTGCTTTTCCTTTTTCATTCCGCCATCTGGGCTACCCAATGTCATTTTGACCTTCAAAATCAAATCCAAATAGCAATACCCTCCTTGGCCTCTTCTACTCAACCGAACTCTTTCTGGATGCATCTAGCCTTTTAGAGCATCTCCAAGGCTGCTCGCCACTTTAGCCGTTTAGCTAGTTTGGCGAGCAAAATTCCAAAATTGAGATTTTTGACTTTTTAACACAAAAATTTTGCTTCTAAAATGACTCAAAACTAAACGTTAAATCAATATTAAAGAATTCAAAATATATAGGTTAAACATTGGATCAATTTCTAACAAACACAAATACAACGAATTTTGGAATAAAATCATGCACCCTACTGAATACTTGAATATTCATGTCATTTCCTCGTAAAACAACATCTCATTTCCTTATCATAACTTAGTTCCTATTAGGGTCTTTCCTGGGATGGAACTCAAGAAAATTTAATCTCAGACAATATCTGACATTGAAGAAACATTATCCATGATTAGAAAGATGTATTTGTCTAAGTTTCCCTTTTCTTTTGGTCGTCATCTAACTTGCTGAATAAAAAGAGTTAGTACTAGTGGGTGGGAAGATTTTAAAACATCAATCAAGCTTAGGCATATTCAATTGATAGATTAGCCATGAGATTGAGCCAACATGTGCATGATTTCCATGTTTTTAGATGATAATGTGTAAATGCTTCACAAACACATTAGATACAAAGTGGTAACTCACATAGACTGAGCCAGGCTTTAATTAGATTCTTTCTTCTGTTTTTTTGGGCAAGGAGAAAGACATTTAAGCAGAGTTCAGGTCCATACAAGAAGAAACAATTTTTAGAAGTAAGGAAAAAAGTTTACCAATCCTTTTGACATTGATATCGCAGCTTTCCAGGTTTTACATCGGTAATGCCGATGTTTCCACTATGCTATAGATTGAGAATTACAAAAACTTGCTTGTTAACATGAAACTAAAAATTTCCAATACGAAAACACAACACAGTATTCTCCCTACCTGGATGTAATCCATTATCCTTAGAAAATGCAGCAACTTCACCTTATTTGAATTTGAATGACCAAACTACCAATAGCAGGCAACCCAATTTTTTTTTTTTTTTGAACTTAGAACATTGATTGTATTGGAATGGCGGCTAAGCACATTCTGATACAAACATAAACATTGTTCTTGGTTAAATTACAAAGACCTCTTACAAGGTCATCATCATAGAATTTGCAATAACGCCATCCCTTTCATTCACATAGATACCTAAAGTGTAGATAAGAAACATATTATATATATCTATATAATAAAACATGAGTGTATTTGAATTTTATCTCAATCATATTTTTCCCTTTAAAATCATCATCAATCACTTACCTCACCCATCATCCCTTTGTCAGACTCAAATGTCAAATCACATCACTCATTTCTATCACATATTTAATCATTTATATATTTCCTCCCTAAAAATATCACACCACTCATTTATATCATATATTTAATCATTTAATATTTAATTAATTTGTAGTTAATATATTTTGAAAAAATTTAATATAGTGGAATCGATTTTTTGGACGCTCGAATTTTATATTTTATCGTGTCTTCAGGCACGGGTTATGACTAGTATATATATATAACAAAAAAAAAAAAAAGAGTGCATATCTTCAAAAAGTTTTTTATGCAAGCAACATGAACCGTATGGCTTAATTATGCTGCCATGTTGTTTGGACCAAAAATTGTGAACCAAAATATTCAGGAACTTGAGATTATTAAGTACAAGCAGACAGATTGTGTAAAGAATGCATAATAGGTGAATGCACAATTGAAAAGCCGACAATAACAGCCCCAGAAGGTCTTAATCTACCGCCAAAGGAATAAACCTCTGACCTAACTCTTCATTTTATTAGTCTGGGGCCCTAAGAAATGCCTCAGAATTTACAACAAAATTCCCTGCAAATGCCATCCACTTCATCAACATGCCATCGAGTTAAGCAAACATTGACAACTGAACAATGCCCGATTTATGAAGTATGTTCCAAAGTTTCATTATCTTTTCCATTATTCCATTTATTTGGTATGAGGATGACTTCAAAAATTTCTGGTAATTAGATTTTCTTTTTTAGGCAAAGAATTCATGTAGACAGGTATAGACTGGAGAGGTGTGTTGAGATTCCAGATAAAAGGTCATTCATTTTATGATACTGAGTGCAAGATTTTTGTGTTCCTTTTGCTCTTCTTGGCCTTGGCTTTTAGAAAACTGATATCCAAAATTGGATTTATAATATTAGCGATTGGAATGGAATGACTGGCTAACTTCTATTGAATTGAACCCTTCAAATCAAACAATTTAAGGCATAAGTTCAACTTAAAATATATTGGGCATGTCTAGCAAGCTTAGTTGCAGAGAAATAAATAGTAATCTATGCATTTTTCACTAACCTATTTTCATTTGACCAAACAAAAACTAAACTATTTTCGAGAAATAACAAGAATACCAATATCTTCTAAAATATTTAGCAAAAACAAATAACAAATAGAACTATGTTATCTTGAATATAAAATGTTGATGCAGCCATAGAGATACTGACATCATTGTTAGAACATATGGACACACCGACAAAATCATGTAATCCAATACTTGACAACTTATAACCGAAATAAATTATGATAAACTATAAGGGGGATATATGTAGTTGACACCCAATGTTACGAAATCTATTTAAACTACTATTAGTGGAACAACTTGGTGCACATGCATTCAAATCAAAATGAATAAATAATCACAGTGAATAGGCTACAATACATCGGTGTGTGTTTGGGGAAAAGGATGAAATAATAGATTGACAAGCCTACTGTTATGAACAAAACTACAAGCAAAATAATAGTGCAACGAAATAGAAAAATAGAACACAAAGATTTACGTGGTTCGGCTCAACAATCAAGCTTACATCCACGAACGAAATACAGCGGCAAAATTTCACTATTGAAAGGTTGAAGATTACAACGTTCTCAAAACAAATCAACGTAAAAACTAGATATTTGTTCTATTCCAATAATACAATATTTATTGGATTTAACAAAATAGAACAATATCAATTTATCACACACAAAGAGAACTCTTGTACCGTCGTCAATAGCCAACACTCAACTCACTAGAGAAGACGTCTTTTTTATCAAGCTTCTGGACTAAGAAATTTGATTCCTTCACAAAGTCTTCATGCTGAGGAGGTCTCACGTGTTGGACAAAAAACCAAATACTCCTTGAAGGCTTTAAATTTAAACAACAAAAGTCCATGTTAGACTAAACTCCACTAAAATAATAAAATTAAGATAATCCTAATTAAGGTCAAACTTGTCTATCAAGGACTCCAATGAAAACTCATGTCTTCAATTAGAGTCTAAATAAAAAACAATTGACTTGAATACAAGTCATTACAACAAATCTCCACCTTGACTTGTATTCCATCAATCCATCCAACCAATGTGAACTTGACCGTTGCTTTTGTCAAATACCCCGAAGGGTACACTCAAATAGTGCAAACACCAATCAAGTCCAAACAATGCTTGAACTTGAACACTGATACCGGTTTAATAAACATATTTGCTGAGTTCTCCGCTGTAGCAACCTTTTCATTGTAACAATACCTTGAGCCTTAACTTCACGAAGGAAGTGATACCTAACATCAATGTGCTTGGTCCTTTCTTGATACATCTGATTTTTGGTCAAATGTATTGCACTTTGACTATCACAAAACACAATAGTTACCTCTTTTTTCAAGTTCAAATCACAGACCAAACCTCTTAATCAAATTGCTTCTTTAACTACCTCTAATACTGCCATGTATTCTACCTTTGTGGTAGACAAAACAACTGTAGACTGTAGGATCGCCCTCCAACTTACAGTGCACCCAAATAAAGTAAAAACATAACTTGTCAGAGATCTCCTTTTATCTAGATCACTCATATAATCAAAATCACCAAAACCAGCAACTGTAGAATCTATGACATCTCTTCTACCAAATACTAAGTCAACATCTGTTGTGCCTCTCAAATAACGAAATATCCATTTCACAGCCTGTCAATGAACTTTCCCAAGATTAGCCATGTAACAGCTAACCACACTAACTGCCTGTAAAATATATGGACGAGTGCAACCCATAGTATACATGATGCTCCCAACTACACTAAAATAAGAAACATGAGACATAAATTGCTCCTCATTCTTACTCCGTGGTGATAAAGCTGCTGAAAGCCTAAAGTGAGCGGCTAGTGGAGTACTCACGGGCTTCGAATTTTGCATCCCAAACCGCTCAATAACTTTATCAATATATTTCTTTTGAGATAAATATAACATACCAGCTCTTCTATCCTTGTGAATCTCCATACCCAAAATTTTCCTTCCAGCACCCAAATCTTTCATCTCAAATTCTGAACTCAACTGTTTATTCAATCTGTCAATCTCTAACATGCTCTTAGCAGCAATAAGCATGTCATCCATATAAAGCAATAAATATATAAAAGAACCATTTGACAACTGTCTGTGATACACACAACTATCATAATTATTTCTAGAGTAACCATGATCTACCATAAAAGTGTCAAAACGTTTGTACCACTGTCTTGGAGATTGTTTTAAACCATATAATGATTTCTTCAACAAGCAAACATGATCGTCTTTACCTTGAACAACAAATCCCTTTGGTTGATGCATGTAGATAGTTTCCTCTAGCTCACCATGTAGAAAAACTGTTTTTACATCAAGTTGCTCAAGCTCAAGATTAAGTGAAGCAACCATGACAAGCAATACACGAATAAGGCTATGTTTTCACCCTTGATGAGAAAACTTCATTGAAGTCCACACCCTCTCTTTGACTGTAGCCCTTTGCAACTAACCGTGCCTTGTACCTTGCAAATTCAACCCTTGAGATTCCCTCCTTTTTCTTGAAGACCCATTTGCAACGAATAGTTTTCATGCCCTTAGGCAACTTCATTAATTCCCAAGTTTGGTTCTTATGAAGAGATTCAATTTCCTCAGCCATAGCAACAACCCAATGTGCAGACTCATTACCTGTGACAACTTCTGAATATGTGGAAGGTTCTTGAACACCAAACTCCTCTGTTATAGTCAGTGCATAAGCTACCAAGTCTACATACCCATATTTATGAGGTGGGTCTAATTTGCCTTCTCTCTCTGCCTGTTGCAATACTATACTCCTGTTGCTCTTATGGATCATCACCTAAACTAGAAACCAAACAAATCTGAAATAGATTGAACTGGAGTACTTTTAAGTACTTTTTGTGAAGCTTCTACCTATAGCTCCACCTCCTTGCTATAATCCTGTTCTTTCCCTATAAAAACTACAAACTCCTTTATCGGATGAAACATGAAAGATTCATTAAATACAACATCCTTACTGACTATTAACTTAGGTGATTTATGATCAGAACTCCACAATCTATATCCTTTCACACCATTAGCATAACCAATAAATATGCAATTCTTAACCCTAGGCTCAAGTTTACCATCATTCACAAGACAATAAGTAGTACAACCAAATATTTTTAAATCAAAATAATCGGCAGGAGTATCAAACCATACCTCATGTGGAGTCTTCAACTCAATAGCAGTGGATGAAGAACGATTAACCAAATAGCAAGCAGTGCTGACAGCCTCAGCCCAAAAATCTTTATACAATCCTGCATTAGAGAGCATATAACATGCTCTCTCCAAAAGAGTTCAGTTTATCCTCTCTGCAATCCCATTTTGCTGTGGAGTAGACCGGACAGTATGATGCCTAACAATGCCTTCATCTTTGCAAAACTTATTAAATTTACCTCCACAAAATTCTAAACCATTATCTGTTCTGAGACGCTTGACTTTATTGCCTGTCTGTTTCTCAATCAAAGTTTTCCATTGCTTGAAAGTCCCAAAAACATCACTCTTGCGTTTCAAAAAATATACCTAAACCTTTCTTGAATAATCATTAATAAAGGTCAAAAGAAACTGAGCACCACCCTTAGATGAAATCTAAGAAGGACCCCAAAGGTCTGAATGAATATAATCAACTGTATCTTTAGTCCTATGAATAATTGTACTGAACTTGACTCTGCACTGTTTCCCAAAGACACAATGCTCACAAAAATCAAGTTTCTTAATTTCCTGTTTGGCAAGCAAACTCTGTTTACACAAGACTTCCATACCCCTCTCACTCATGTGACCCAAACGTATATGTCATAACTAGGTTGTATCTGAATCTGAAATTTTTGAAGAGGACACACTAGCTGCACCAATCACAGTATCACCATGAAGAATATAGAGGTCATTAATCTTTTTACCTTTCATCACAACCAGAGAACCTCTACAGACTTTCATAACTCCACCTTCAGCAGAAAACCCGCAACCGATGGAATCTAAAGTACCCAAGGAAATCAAATTCTTCTTTAATTCTGGAATATGTCGTACATCTATCAAAGTTCTCACAACCCCATCATGTGTGTTAATTCGGATAATACTTATTCCAACAGTCTTGCAAGTAACATTATTTCCCATCAAGACTGAACCACCATTGATTGACTCATAGGGTGATAAACTAATCCCTATTAGGGCACATATGATAGGAACAACCCGAATCAAGAATCCATTCATCATTAAAACGTCTATCAGAGACTATAAGCACATTATCTGAACCATCAGATGTATCTTCTGCAACATCAGCAACACTAGAGGAATTGGAAGGATTTGATTTTTTCTGTCCCCCTTTATTTTTCAACTTAAAACAATCACGCTTATAATGACCAATTTTATGACAATAAAAACATTCAACATTATTTTGTTTCTTCCTAGACTGTGATCAATATCCATCTTTTCATTTTTCTTTATCTGAATTTCTTTCAGCGAATCGACCTCTATTATTATTAGAGGAATTATCATGACGACCATTCACAAATAAACCCCCGACTTAAGTATCACTGCTCTTACTATTCAATTTAGTACGCAACTCCTTAGAATTCAAAGAGGATTTCACATCAACTAAAGAGATTGAGTCTCTCCCATACAACATCGAATTAACAAAATTATCAAACAAATCAGGCAACGAGCATAACACAATCAGGGCTTGATCTTCGTCCCCAATTTTAATATCAATATTTTTTAAGTCAATAATAATTTTGTTAAATTCATCAAGATGTTCATTAATGGACGTACCTTCTTTCATCTTGAGTGTGTACAACCGTTGCTTTAGATACAAGCGGTTGGCGAGAGACTTCTTCATATATAAATTCTCCAACTTTTTTCATAACCCTTCGGCTTTGTCTTCATCGATAACCTCACGAAGAACTTCATCAGCAAGAGAACTTAAACAACAAAAGTCCATGTTGGACTAAACTAGAGTCCAAATAAAAAACAATTGACTTGAATACAAGTCATCACAACACCTACCTTGTGGACTTAGCAACAAGTCATTGTTTAACGGTATCAACAATAGTAGAAGATGTATGTGTGACATGACCCATACCTGTTTCATCATAGAATATGAATTTAAGTTCAACATGTTCTTCTACTTCAGCAATAATAGCACTTTCTCACCTCCACCAAGCTTGCAAATCCAATCCGGTCCAAGAAAGTCTCCCAATTAAACCCGCTTAAGAACCCCAAGGTTCAAAATCAAACGAAGATTTTTCCTTAGCTCTGCATGGAGTGAAGAGATATAAATAGAAATCCAATATCCTCTGGTTGATCTATGATGGAGTTGCTTAACGAAGTCCTCTAAAATGAATGATTGTTTCCAAGCACAAACTGACTATTAGAGACATAATATGAGCCCAAGAAATTGAACATTTCTCTATAACCATTTTTCCTTTGCTATTAAATTAAAAATTTAAAAGAAACCTAAATGCATGAATGAATTGTGAAAATAAAAAATTTCAATGATTAACTCTGTTTAATCCCTTGGTAAACTAACCCTGGTAAAAGTAGTACATTTAAATCACCTCTTATTAGAGAAGACTGTCTCAATATAGGGGATGTGGTTAAAGAAATTACCATTTCCCAGCCACCAAAACAATGATTTGATGATTTTCACCTTATGACACTGAAATAATGATGTCAAGGATCATTGGCAGAAATTGAAGTAGAACACAAAACCAAATGGAAAGTAATAAGCAGTTACGGTCTAAATGGCGTATTATAAATCTGATGCAAGCATTGGCATACTTTTTGAAACACCAATTGCATTTGTAGATCTATTTCCTGCAAGAAAAACAATTGCATTTAAAGATACTTCCAAAGTGTCAGTAGCTTAAATTTACTTAAATCTATGATTGTATTGGACATTAAAGATTTTTATCGGTAGTTCATATTCCAAAAGAGTTTTTAGATACAAGTTCCAGTCCACATTGTGTAAATCCACCACTATCCATCTTGAAGGCCTTAAGTTTGGACTTAACAGGAAGGATCAAGAAAACTCCTAATGCAGCTGGAACTGAACTGACAATGGTTAAACTCCTATAGTTCATGAAAGTGAGAACTATGATCAAAGCCACCACCATTGTAACCCTTGGTAGCCGTCCACCTAATATTGGGATCCCTGATTTCAAATAATCAAGAAATATAACTGGATACAAAGCATTGTAGACAACACCATTACGCTATTTAATTCGCCATTGCCAAAATCCCCCAAAGGGACCTAAAGTAGAAGAAACCCAAATAAACATAGCCACCATTTTCATGGAACATAATACCCATTGCACCAGTTATTAAAGCTTCAGTAGAATTCCACATGAAGGGAAGATAAAGAATTTAATAAAGGTTAGAAGGGGGCCAGCTTCTTGCACACTGTCCTCAACTCCAAAGGGTGTCCCCAACGCCTCATAGAAGATAAGAAGAACAAGGTATAGGACTGAGACTTTTCTACCACTCTCTCTCCTAGGATAAGTTACTTATTTAATCATAACCTATTTTCCACCTTTGCGTTCTCAATCGCAATATAACCTTGCCAATTTGACGTGTTCCTCAATTTTTGCTATTAGCATTGAATTCTGTTGGAGTATAGATAGTCTAGGTTTATTAGGATTTCTAGTCTAGGTTTATTAGGATTTCTTTTCCCTTTTTTACCCTTACTATGATTTTTATATTTTGCCTATATATACGGGGTTTTACTCTTAATTTGAGTATCTCCTTTTACTCACAATTATTTCAAGTTGGTATCAGAGCAAGGTTAGGGTTTGGGGTAGGGTTAGTGTATGGCTCTACCAGCCATAACGCCGAAACCACCCTGGCCATCAGCTGCCTAGCGAAACCGACCAAATCAGCGACAAAACCAGTCCACCTACTGCCCATACCAGGCCACACCGACAGCCCCAAAATCCATACACCGACGGCCCAGGCAACAAACAGTCTTCCACCGACTGCCCATCCTCATACCAGTCCATACACTGACTGCCTATCATTATACCAGTCCATACCAGCCCCTAGCCGCATCCCAGACAAACCAGTCCAAACCAGCCCACTGCTGGGTCACAACTTTCGTTGTGATTTTATTCTAGGACTTTTTTGGGAGGGAGCGGATCCTCTTTTCTGTTGATCTGCCCTTGATGCAATAGATCACTTATTTATATATTTTAGATTTCTGGGCACCGTGACTTGATTATTTGGGAGCTTTTTGGACCTTCCCTATTTGTCGCTACTGTTCGACTGAAGGTATATTGTTCTCCCTTATTTTATTCCTCTATTTATCTTAGAGTTATTTTTCTGTCACGGGTGCCCTAGTATTGTTGTTGATATGACTACTACTGAGGGACTTGAGAACCCTACTGTTGACACCTCTACCGTTGAGACATCTATGGGTACTTCCACTTTTATGTTTGACCAGTATACAGTGCCTACTAGCACAGTTGCATTACCAGCATTACCGGGCATGATCTCTCAAAAAGTTACGGCACAATTGTTGAATGGTCGTAACTTCGCTGAGTGGTCACGCTCATTCCAGCTTTTCTTAGGCCGTGTAAGGAAGCTTGGTTGGCTGACGGGATCTCACCCAAAGCCAGCTGATGCCGACCCTGGATATTCTGCATGGTTCTCTGAAAACTGTGCCATTCTTGGATGGTTATTTGGCTCAATGGAGCCCTCTGTTTGCAAGATCCACCAGTTTCATAGCTCTGTTCCGAAGCTATGGAGCGCATTTATCAGAGATGTATTCTCAGTCAGGACGGGGAGTTCGTGTTTATGAGCTTTCTCAGGAGCTCTCATATGCTCGGCAGGGAGATTTGACCGTTCAGGATTATTATGACTATTTGACCCAGCGCTGGCTTAAGTATGAGTCTCTACGTCCTCTTGCTGCTATTCCGAAGATAGAGCCCGAGGGAGCAATATTCTTGCATACTCGAGAGCAAGAGGATAGGATTCACAAGTTCCTTATGGGGCTTCGTGATGAGTTTGAGGGACCTCGTTCTCAGATCTTGTCGATGTTGACACTTCCTTCTCTTTATGAGGTGTATGGGATGTTGGGGTGCAAACCGGCATTATCACCTATGATTCCAAACCTGAAGCTTACTGCTGAAGGTGAGGAGTTGAAAGATCCGACAGTTTATCAAAGATTGGTAGGTAGACTTATCTACTTAGCCAATACTAGGCCGGACATTTCATTCGCAGTCAGCCGAGTTAGTCAGTTCATGCATAGGCCATGTCAGCCTCATCTTGATGCAGTTTATCATATTCTTCGGTACCTCAAGTCTTGTCCTGGACTTGGGTTGTTTTATGCATCAGGATCTCAGACCGGTTCTCTAGCCTGTTATTCAGATTCAGATTATGGGGGAGCATGTGATGGTCGATCTACTACGGGTTTCTGTGCTTTTCGAGGGACTCATCTTATCTCTTGGAAGAGCAAGAAGTAGACAGTTGTCTCCCGCTCGTCCGCAGAGGCAGAGTATCAGGCATTGGCACTTGGCACATGTGAGATTATCTGGCTACGATCGATTCTTGACGAGTTGGGTTTTTCAGTGACCTCTCCATCCACATTATATTGTGATAATCAATCTGCTATTCAGCTCGCTTCTGACTCTGTACTACATGAGAGAACGAAGCATATAGAGATCGATGTTCACTTTCTTCGGGAGAAGGTCAGCAATGGTCTTGTTACTCCATCGTTTGTGGGGACCAGTGATCAAGTTGCGGATGTTTTTACCAAACCTCTGTCTATTTTTCGGGACTCCGTTGTCAAGCTTGACTTAGTTGACATTTTTGCGCCTAGCTTGAGGGGGAGTGTTGGAGTATAGATAGTCTAGGTTTATTAGGATTTCTAGTCTAGGTTTATTAGGATTTTTTTTCCCTTTTTTACCTTTATTATGATTTTTATATTTTGCCTATATATACGGGGTTTTACTCTTAATTTGAGTATCTCCTTTTACTCTTAATTTGAGTATCTCTAAGCATAATAAATATGGGTTTTGTCCAACTTCAACTATGCAAAAAAATAAAGTAGCAAAACAACTCATTATCTTAACACTAAAACAAAAAAAAATCCACACTTACTGGGTGTAATCGCAAAATTGTTGAAGGCTGCTCTATTAAACTACAAAAAACACATTCTTATTCAAATCATGAATTATGTTTATCTGATTTTATGAGAAAATACCCATAATATTGAGTGAAGTAGGCAATATTCATCAAATTATCACAATCCAAGAGACAACAACTAAGCTTAAAAATAAAGATGTGTTCAAGTCATTCCAATCTCACAGACAGAAATGATTACTTAAGCAGTTGCCCAAGCAAATTCCAAGCCTGCATTGAGATATGAGAAACCCGAAAAAGTTCTATAATAGAAAACATAAACAAATTCTAAAACGTTTAGAGAATTATATAGTAGTAAGGAAAGAAAATGCAATAAAGAAGTAAATTCGAATACAGAGGAGAGAAAAGGAACAGGGAGATAAACCGATCATAAGCAAAGACAAATTAGAGAGATTTACGTGAGAGATCTACCATGGGACATAGAGAGAATAGTGTCTTAGGCGTTGCCGGAGTTTTGCCATCACCAGAGTTAGGAGCCACACAAAAGAGTGAGAGAAAGTGAGTGATGTCTATTATGTATAATTAACGTGTGCATTGAAGAGCGAAGGCTGTTGACCTCCGTGAACAGAGTAATGTACACGTGCAGAATGTGTGAGGATGGGATATAAGTGGTGTTGATTATTTTATTAAGGTTGTTTTAGTCGATCAAAAATTTTTTAATTTTAATTGACATTTTAAAGTAGTATAGATTATTGAAAGTTAGTTAAAATAGTTAATTAAAATAGAAGCGTGGTTGGAGTGAATTTTAAAAAATAATTAACTAAAATAAAAAATTTAATATTTAAATATATTTTAAATAACGATTTTGTTGAGTATGGTTAGAGATACTTTTAGATATACAAGTCAATCTTCCTTACATGGTAATTTATAGCTTCTTGGAACAAACATCTGATTGGTTAGGGGTGTAACTTGAACAGGTCAACTTGAACCCCAAATATCTAATATTTGGGTGTGAGATAACAATTCAGTTATCGGATTGGTTTTGGGGAAAAAAATAAAACTCAATTTAAGTATTTGAATTGAGGTCTTGATTTGTTAGGACGAAATCCAAACCGAACATAGTAAATTAGGGGTGTGTGTGCTTATGTGTATATGTGTGTGTGTATATATACATCTGAGAAAGTAGGGTCAGGGCTCTAACAGATTTCTGATTGCAGACTCTTTGTCTCTCACTCATCGCTGCACCTCTCATCCCAGTTATTCGAGCGTCTCTTCCCTCTTTCTTCAGATTCAAACTCTATTCTTTAGCTTCTCTTATCTTTCATCTCAGTCTAGCTTTTCAAGTAGAGTTGTTGCTCTCTCTCTCTCTCTCTCCATGCAAATCTGATTCTCTAAAACCTAATCCATTTGGGGTAATTCCTCTCACTTCAAGCCATGAAATGATCAGTCAGCAAAAACCCACAAATTTAAACTAGTTCTTGATTTAATTCATTGATTTGAAACTTATGAGCAAACCCACATGCAGAATCTAGCAATCTTTGCTTGTGAAAGTTAATTTCTGTTGTTCATCAAAGACTATGGTTAGTACCTGCATGTGGGTTTAATTATATGAGATTTAATGAGGTGAGCTAGCTTTTGGTTCTTGTTTTTTAGGATATTTTAACTAAATCTGAATTTTGTGCCCTTAGGCTTTTTGATCTGGTGAGGTTGCTCTTTGATAATGTGAACTTGGGATCTTATCTGTATAAATGCTTATCTTTCATGAATTTGTTGAGGTATTACTTGAAATTCGTGGATTGGGGTTGAAATTTGTCAAATTGTGATCTGAATTGGTAGCATAATTGGGCAACCTGAGAGTTGGACCCGAATTTCAGCTTGAGTTTTGTAATCTGGCTTCCACCCGAGTCCTCCAATCCAAGCACTAGCGCTGCTCGGATTAAATCTCTAGTTGAATAGGGTTCGGGTTGAGGGTTTTATAACTTGTGTTTTGGTTGGGTTGCCTTCTCAATCTATCGAACTTGTCTGAGTTGCATTCTTACTTATTGTTCTTATTTGTTGCCACTCGTTCTAGTTTTTTCAATCAATCAAGCTATAAAGATGTGAAGATTAGATTCTGATGATGACAATTAGGCAAAGAGTGCTTGTGACACAAACATAAGGTACCCATTACACTATGTCAATTAGTTCAATCAAATGAAAGGTGATACAAAGAGAATAAAATCAAATTAGTGGAGAATGGCATAGATAAATATTCTTCAGCGTAAAGAATATTTCAATTTTTTGAACCCCAGTTGAATTTCACACAGTGTGAGGTTAGTGATTTTGATCAATTTAACAATAAGGATCCTAGTGCACGAGGTCCTTGCTTAAAGTAGGGTTTGGAAGACTTATTTGGCTGGCAATTTACTATCATTTTGGTGAGTTAAATTCCGGATTTGAATTTTGAACTTAGGCGAATAAATGTTTGTTATCATTCCAAGTTCCATGTCACAATTTGAAAGTAGGAGGATGTGACATGATACTTTCGCAAAACAAACATAGCACATTGTAAATGGCTGATTCGTTAATCAAAATAAAGCAAGAGAGAAAAAAGAGAGTAATTGAAAAGTAAAAAAAAAATAAAACAAATTGGGAAGGTGCATAAGGAGAACATGGATAAACAGATTCTTTGATTTATTTGACTCACAGTATGATATATTTCAAATTTTAAAGACGATAAAAAAGACTGACTAAGGGTAAAAGGCTTCATCGAGGGGTTCGACAAACAGGGGGTTCGACAGAGATGAGTGGTTGGCAACTTTACTACTCTTTTGTTGAGGTTGATTCTTGGACTCGAATTCATATCACCTTGCTCCCAAAGTTAATAAACGTCTCGGAAAACAAAAGTTAACAAAAACAGTTACAGTGATTCAGTTGACTTGAGAAACATGGATTTCAACTTGTATTGATGCACAAAAAGCTACATATTTACATACAGTTCCATGAGGTGAAACGAGAGAGAGAGAGAGAGAGATTGTGCTTCTCTATCATGGCTCCTGTGGTAGACAACTCTTTACTGGTCCATCAATGCCATCACCACCAACCTTAACGCAGGATTTGGTGGTGTTAACTACTGGCAATTCATTGGATTGGCCATTCTCACTGGTTATGGAGTTCATGGAACTTGGCTGATCTTTGCTTTTTCCCCACACCACTGAGTACAGACCGATGACAATGACGATGGCTCCAATTAAACTGAGATCAACATTAACAATCATGAGATTTATGAGCAAGTTTAACACCAATTAAATCTTGAGCAATCTGTACAACAAAACTTAGCAATCTTTTTTAGATTAAGATGACAGCAACCCATAAATGAAATGATTAATTGATACAAAAAATAAATGGGTCGGATTAGGATTAAACATATATAACTAGAGTTTGATATGATAAATCTTTTCTTAATTGGTCTTATAAGACGAGAACGTCCAATTTGTATTTTAATATGATTCAATTCTTGATCTAATCTTGTGGTTTCTAGTTCACAATTTTATACTTAGGTGACATTAAATCGAAATATCAGGATCCGAACATTACATGACGGAACTCGATTGCGTACTAAATATCTGCTGCATGATACACAAACTGAGACTTATGGTAGATGAGTTTGAGAGAGAGAGAGGAAGTGAAAGTACAATAATACCTTCCGAGGTGAACTTGCTCGGACAAAAATAAGGCCCCTAGAATGGCCGTGATGATCATGCTGAGAGGGCTGAATGCAGTTACAAACACTGGACCTCGAGCCTTGTTCACCATACTTTGTAAATAGTATGCAATTCCAGAGCAAACTATCCCCTAAACACAGGAAAAAAACATGTTCATCAAGTTAGACACATGGACAATCGAGTCCAGACCACTTTTTCTTCAAAATTATATACATATATTATCAGGAAAATATAATATCATTTTGTCCTTCAACTTTTGGGCTCATCAACGAGAACGAGTATTTACACGGCAGTAATGCTCTTTCATTATAATTAGGTTTGGATCTCGAGTTACATAAGCAATCTCTTTGCTCCCGGGGGGGGGGGGGGGGGGGTGGTAAGACTCTGTTCTCCTAAGTTTCATCACCAAGGAAATGGTGGACAAATAACTGTATGGTCAAGTGGATTCAAATCCTTTCCAATACATTATTGTCCGATAAGAGATTACTCATTATATATTCAAATGGATCCCACTATATATAATTGGGTCTTTCAGCAATACGCGTGGGTGAGATAGAGAGTATTTAGGGAGTGTATTCGGGGCGATCCAAA
The DNA here is from genome assembly GCA_963454935.2 of Ilex paraguariensis. Classification (NCBI taxonomy): domain Eukaryota; kingdom Viridiplantae; phylum Streptophyta; class Magnoliopsida; order Aquifoliales; family Aquifoliaceae; genus Ilex; species Ilex paraguariensis. The sequence continues at coordinate 663,511 of CAUOFW020003158.1, read as the reverse complement.
TCTATTCTAAACTTTTTTGGCTAGAAATTGACATCAAGGAATAATTGTACCTTTTACGTGCTAAATATCTATGATAATTATATGAAAATGAATGCTAGTGAAAATCAATTTATGATTTGTTTTGTTGATCTAATCAATCGTTGTTGTTAAATTAACAATAAATCCCAATATTAGTTGAGACTTAATTTCAATTCAATGATTGTGATGGATTAACTCAATAAATTAAATACCAATAGTAGTTTTGTCATATGAAATGTTACTTACAGAATAGACTGCAGCAAGAAGCCTGAAGTCGAAACCAACTACCCAAGCACTCATGTCTCTTTCCATGACAAGTGCCACTGCTCCACCTTCAACCATGCCAAACAAGCATATCAAAGCAGTGAGAGAGAGCTCTGCTGGGTACTCCTTCAAGGTAATTGACTAGCCAAAATTACACCCACATTATTCAAATTCAATCATGTTTCAGTGATAGATTTACAGCTAATCAACTTTGTTTATTGTAAAACTAAAACAAGGGTAAATTTTAATTTCCTAAAAGGAATCCTTAAATAGTTATAGATGATGCAGGTTAAGGCAAATTGAAAGTTTAACAAGTCTAATCTTTTGTGTTTATTTTTTTGGGTGAATTACACTTCAGCTATGGCCTTGAGCTCAATTTGCCCCTCGACTATTGAATTTCTGACATTGCCCACTTAATTATTTGACTAAGTTTCACATTTCCCCAAAACGGCCATGTTTTGAGTGTTAGGTGTGGAACTACATAGTAAAATATGCATCTTTAATGTCTACAGTTAGGGCAATTTCAAGTCAATAATCGTAAATATGATAGCTTAAGGGGCAAAGTGAAAGCAGTGAGTATACTTTGAGGTATAATGTGAGAAACATAATAGTCAAGAGAACAATGTGAGACAGAAGATATAAGTTGAGAGGTAAAAGTATAATTTAATTTCTTTTTTTAGACCAATTGAAAAGATCTAATTTGGAGAACTAATTTAATACTGTCATTAGATTAGTTATAAATTTCAATGTTAAATTGAGTCCACTTTAATTTAATAATCACCAAATTAAGTTCAAATAATATTTTTCACTTAAAAATAAAACTCTAAAAAAGTTTTAAACATATTTAGAATTTGATCAAGTGTATATATAACTGTACCCGAATTCCGATGCAAACAAATTTTCATCTTTTTTCTCTTTTTAGTTGTTCGAGTTAAAGTAATGATATGCATAGCCCAAATTAAGTCCAAAAAATTTTTTTCATTTAAAAATAAAGCACTGAAAAGTTTTAAATATGTTAAGAATTCGAGTCATATAATCCGCCGTCATACAAGAAACAACAGTACGTTTAACCCTACCAGGATTTCGCAATAACATGCAAACAAATTCCCATCGTTTTTTCTTTTTCGTTGTTGGAGTTAAAGTAAAGGTGAAAAATGTTTGAAAGAGACGTATGTGCATAGGCAGTTGAGAACTCACTTGCAGTATGAAGAAACAAGACCAACCACAAACACAGGAAAGGAGCATTATTGTCCCGGTGGTCCAGTGCTGACCAGAAGAGCTACTGCTGTGTTTATGGTGGCTTCCTCCTCCTCCCCCTTCTGAGAATAACATATCAACAATTGGACCTTTGTACAAAGTCATCACCATTGCTCCGGTGACTGTAATGACTGTTCCGACCACCTTTGCTACATTGTGTATCTGCTTCATTTTAACTCTCTCCAACCTAATCACATCGAATGGACATAAATATATATATAGCAGATATGTAATGAAAAATGCCAAGCATCACACCCTCCCCCACCAAGAATCGAAACTTTGTTTAATTAGATGCTTATATAGTTTCTTTTTAATATACTATTAAAGGGGTAGCTAGCCCCAATCAAGTAAATGGGCTTTGATGCTTGGCTAAAAACTGGAAACGTTTGTGAAATATCTCCGGAATAATTTGGAAAATGGAGAAAATTTTGAAATTTGTTTCTGAATTTTTTTGAAACATTAGTCAAAACATATCGAAAATACCTTGACATGCCTCAAAACATCGGAATTTTATTAAAACACCTTGAATCATATGACTTTCGATATTGAAATACCAATTCTATAGAAACCAAAATGCTTCGATCCATTCCGTGGAAACACAAACGAAAAATTGATCCTTGAAACCTATAGATACATATATGAAATGGGTAAATACTATACAACTCAAATGCATATCATCTCGTCAAAAAATGGATTCCATCAATTTTTTCAGTATGATCCATTCTTCTAACACTCAAGTGATAATATGCATTTATGTTGTACTTTTTAGATTTTATTTGAATTATGTAGCATTTTTTTAATGAAATATATGTTTTCCTTTCCGGCAAGAAAAATGGTTCCCTTGTAGCTAGTCAAGCCTGTTTCTATGTGGACCATTATATTAGTGGATCTCATTGAGTCCTACTATTTCGTGATTGTGATTGTGCCAAATAAATATATAAGTAAATTGATTAGAATTAAATTATTATTTCCTTAAAACTCCAGCCCTGCCTATCTATTGATTTCCATATAATTTTTAACCATCAAAACTAAATTTATTTCATAGCAACAAAGCAAGTCATCTGGTGAAAGGCCTGCCACATAATGCAGTGACCTCAATAACCACAATTTGTGGCCAATACACACACACACACACACTCTTACACTTTATAAGAGCTACAGAAAAATTTTCTTATCTAAAACAAGTGGGGTTATATTAGTGATTCTCACTAAACCCTACTATGTCGTGATTGTGATTGTGATTGTACCTCAAAATAACTGCTATTATAAATGTAATGGCAGGGAGGACATTGACTGTGGCAGATGCAAATGTTGCTGATGTGTACTTCATTCCCACGTAGTATAAGTTTTGATCGATTACGGGCCTGGCAATCCAATCATCAAATACACAAATACAATACTCATTAGTATCTAGTGGTTCTCTGGTTTTTCAACAAGTCACAAAAAAATCATTTTGTTTATCTTTTGAGATTTGAATTATATTGTACTTTATTACATAGATGATTGGATAAAAATAAAAAAAATATGTAGGCTCCTCGATGTGATTAAAATCGGATGTTATTTTTGATAATATTGTCGTTCGTTGAATAAAGTGTTTGATTTTGATGCTAAGTGCACTTTAGTAATTCTAATTCTATTCTCAACCCAACCAATTTAATGGCCCAGGTAGGTTTCACCTTTCAATAAACCATGCACATGGGGTTATTGCCAATGCTGAAGTTTCGCCATGGAAACTGTTCTCACTGTGTAAAGCAGATATGAGGAATATCTTTTAGTAGATGATTCCTCATGTTTGCTTTCAGGCACACTAGTTTGTGCTATGAGAATTCAGCAAATGGACATATTTGTTCTTTATATTTGCTTTCTGATGCACTATCTTTTGTTCCATGAATCTTGTGCAAATGGACATATTTGTTCTAACGATTTAAAAAACTCATGTAAATGTATAAGTTGTATAATGGGTGTTCGGAAAGTTTATGTCTTTATTAGAGCTTGTCTCATATCGATATAATATATAAACTTTGTCAGCATTTTACTAATTGTCAATTAGTTTCGAGTTTAATGTCCTAACATTATCTTAAAGTTTGATTTCAGTAGGTTTTGGAAAACTCTTTTTATTCCAATTCAATCAGTTCCTCCTTTATTCATGCCATTATTGTCTGTGACGTATAAAAATATTGAGCAGAAAACCATATAGGGGACTGATAAAGCATATACACTTGCCCCACTTAACAATAAAAAACATGAAACACAAGCATGCTACCTTATAGTGTAAAGCAAGCCAGGATTCATCACCATGTTTTTTAAAAATACACACTATTATCTTTTAGTATGGTTCACAATCCGTAGTACTATGAATCTTAAACAAATGGACATATTTATTCTTCATATTTGCTTTCATGCACTCTTTTGTGCCATGATTCTTAAACATGTGGACATGTTTGTCCTAATGATTAAGAAAATTCATAAATGTGTAAGTTGTGTAATGGGTGTTGGAAAGTTTTCAGGTCTTTATTAGAGTTTTTTTTCTCCCGAAGGTAAATGGAAAGCTGGTTTTGAATCGGATGTTCTAACATAATATCATAGTAAATTTCAGAAAATTTTGGTTAAGTTCTTCCAATTCCTCCTTTATTCACATTGTTATATTGCCACTGCTGTTTTAGATTTTTTATCTGTATCTTTATATACGAATAAAAGTCACAGCTACGAGAAGGTGTTAACTGTTAAAGCTTGACTCACATCAATGTAATATATAACACATCCCATACTGATATATTATGTTCTTATAATTGACAAATATAACATAAAAATTTTTGTAAGAAGAAATGAATTTCCCAGTTGGTTTTCGTTTCAAAAAAGAGGATGGTCGGGTTGCCGTTGTACTTCGTAGTTTGTATACAAAAAAATAAAATAAATTCTTGAGGGTATAAGAGCATTACTCTAGTAAGCCGAGCAGCATTATTTTCAGGAAGATTGAGATTGTCATCTTTGGCCTGATCTTCCTGCAAAACAAGAGACAAACAATTGTCTGCTTCAATATATATACCTCAAAATATGAATACGAGAGAGAGAGAGAGAAGACAAAATAGACTGACCTTTCAAGAAGAAGTGCAAATGGAGCCATGGCTAGTGTGGCAACTGCATGGCGGTACACTACCAGTACCCAAGGAGACATGCCACGATTCAAAGAAACCATGGCGATTATATACATCCCTGCATACCCAAATTGGAGGGAGACCATAGCCAAGTAAGGTTTCAATCTGGTGAGTACTAGGCCAAATGCCCCACATAGCTTCTGGTCTCCCATCTCTCTCTCTCTCTCTCTCTCTCTCTCTCTCTCTCGCCCCTGGTTGAGTAAACTGAAATGAGTAATGCCCTTTTATACACAAAGAAAGCAAACCTAAAGAGAAACAGCACTGTCGGTCTTCTTTAGATTCCCTTATCCGTTAACAAAAGTATATCACATTGGTGAATCGACAATAATTCTTCTATTCATTATAGAATCCAATAAAATATAGAAGAGTATTTTGTGGCTCTCTCTAAGGGTAGCTGTTTCTTTCTTTGCCATGTTTTGTTAGGAAGTGGGATTGAAATTATTGACCACCAAATGGTGTTAGGGTTTTAATGCTATATGATGCATGCAGGTTGTGTGGCGATTCTGATAAGTTGGTGGTATGAAGAGTGGACACTTCTCTAGAAAATGTCTATAGGACCTCGTTAATTTGAAAGATATATTTGTTAAAACTTACAATTCAAAAGTATGTGGCTGTAGATAGAGAGACTCGTAAAACTTGTATTTTAGTTTGGAAAACATTATTATATTGATATGAGATGAACTCTAGCAATATTTATTAATTAAAGAGTAATGCTATTGAGACCTAATTTGATAACCTAATTCACTATAACCTTTGGATTGACTGTGGACTCCATCAAACATTGAAACTTAGTATTAATCCAATGATTTCAATGAAATCACGTCATTAGGTTAACAAATTATGTTAGATTTTTAGGTCTATATAGTATTTTCCTTAATTAAAACTCCGCGTTACTTACTTCAATCACAAAAATGTTTGAAGTGACATGTCCCATTACACATCATAATTTCAAACTTTATACAGTGTATTTTTCAAAATTTTAAACTTCGAGAGAAATCATAGATCATGTTGCTTTCAAAGTTTTGGAGTTGTAACGATTCACAAACAAATATTCATGTACATAATCGTGCTTAACTTTTGAACATTCACAAGTTTGGGCGTATCTACTAACTCGAAGGCGCAAAGAATATATAAAGTATGCTCTTTATGCCATCTTTTGCTTACCACTCTCTCTGCCTCTCTCACTCACATCGTGCAAATACACGCGCAAGTTTCATTTGCTTGTTTAATCTTAATGTCGTAGCAAAACAACTCTCTTTCATTAAAAGTGTTATTTGTTGAATTAGCTGCTATTCCATAATCAAAATAATTATGCCTTATTTTATTCAAACTTGTGAATCACGGATCGATCGATTAAAAATTTCCACAAATGTTATTCCAAGTGGCTCTTTACAAGCATTAGAGCACTTGGGAGACAGTGTCAAGTGAAGGCAAAGTTGGTGCATTCATGCAAGGATTCCATTGGAAATTGGTGGATTGGGCAGCAGAAGAATTAAATTGGTGAGCTTCCTTCCATTATCCTACAGGCAATCTAATCAGCAAATTAGGTGGCCAGGCCATGCCACCGGACTATGTCCTTAATGATTTCTCATAAGTGCATCACCCATACTTGAGGAAGAACCAAAAGAAAACTGTTTATGAGAAGAGAAAAGGGTGTGAGTGGTTTCTGTCTTTTCTCCCAAAATTGAATCCTTTTTTTTTTCTCTCTCAAGTCCTGTAATGTCAAACATAATTTTTGTCATTGGTCTGAACTCAATTCTTTATCAAACTCAAAATACATGCCATATGACAAGTAGATGTATAAAGTCAAATAAACTGTCTGATATTCTTGGGACATACACCGGGTTAAAAGGTTCGGTTTAATCTCCCCAGTTACAAGTTCTCCCAGTTTCAATTCCAATTCCAATTCTGACTTTTATTTCCTTTTTTTAGCTTTAGATGCAATTTTGTTTTAATTTATTTCCATTTTTCATTCCGAAAGTCAGACTCTTCAAAATAGGAGTAAGACTGTTGGGAAAATTATCGGCGTATAATTAAACACCACAAAAATTAAAGTTACGTTTACTAAACAATGAAGTGACGCTTATTTAATCGATGATTTCCTTGTAAAATTTTGGGGACCGGAGCTATCTTACGGCATTTTCATAAATGCTAGTAATTATTATTTCTGAGCAATTGATTTTGGTGTTTTAAATAAACGCCGGTAATGATAATTGATATATTTTTTTCAATAAAAAATCCTAGCTCATTGCATTTTCACTAGAATGGAAATTTTAAATATCCAGGGAATCCACACCATATGAAAAATGGATAGTCAAGCTGCTAACAATATCTTATATGACCAAAGAATGTAAAATGGATCAAAAGAATATTACAAGAAGCAAAGGGAAAGCCAAATCCCAATTTACATCACATTCTAATGGCTTTAATCCTTCAAAATTCCTAACTGTCAATAGCATTACAATGAGGAGACAAACCCATAAGCACCTCAAGAATCTCAACAAGCTCAGCCTCCATCCAGCTTCCCCAAAACATCCCAGAGCAACAGCAGCGGGAACATCAGCACGGTAAAAACAGCAAGGCATTCACCTAATATTAGAGGCATCAGGCAACAGTCAACCTTTGTCATCAAAAACCTTCTCCTTCTTAATCCTTGCAACAGGTAAACCCCTCTAGTCCTGCATAAGTAACATTTTCACAGCACTAGGAAGCATTACTGAATTTAAAAATTCTGAAGAACAGCCATTAAGTTGTACAAAAAAAATTTCCAACCAATTTTGTGACAAAATTGCAACAAGATTAGCATTTAATCATCAAAGTAGAATTCTCCAGCTACTCCATCTGAATTACTTGTTCGGGATAACCTAAATTAATGACAAGCAGCAAAATTAATTAAGAGCATGAGCATTAGATAAAAGTGCATATGAACATTAGATACAAAAATGCTCCTACTGCATCAAATGAATCAAGGCAATAGACAGTGCAAATCATTCGATATTGCACTCTTCCATGCCACCCCCAAACATCTTACTTTAATTCTCTCTTAATAACCTCCCACAAAGATGATATATGAGCATTTTCTGCATTTCAATTTAAAGACCATCATTTCAACCATCTAAAATATTCTACCAGTTCAAATTATTTACCATTTAGATACATACATTTATTAGTTATCCACCAATGTCAATAAGAACCAATGCCAAAAAAATTAATATACAAGAGGTTCTTGAAAACGTACTCCATGGTTATCAACACGCTTCAATTTCACTCTCTTTTGTCAATTAACCTACATTTAATATAACAAAAAACCCAACAAGCACCAAAAATCCATCAAACTCATTCAACAAGATCAATAACAGTCAACAAACTCATGTAATATTTGAGCTACTATTCCATTTGTTGACTCACTTGACCAGATGAAGATGCTCTAAAATGACTCAAAAGTCTGTGTCTCGTACTGCCGGACTTCTTGACTCACTCTTCATCGATGATCGATGAGAGTTTATATTATGAGTACTAGATACATCAGGTACTTTTTAAAATTGCAAATACTTAATAACCTTGGAGAAAAATAATACAATAATACAATTACTTTTCAAACTCAAAATATAAGTCGCTGAAGGTTTTATAACCCTTTCAACCAGAAGTGGATATGTGTTTCTGCAGGCTGGTTCTAGAATAGGCACACCCATTGCGCACATTTGAATAAAAAAAACCTCTAACTGTCTTTGCTAAGCCTCAAACTTAGCTTGCATTTGACTTATTTGCTTCTCCATTTGTGCTTGCTGAGCCTCCTTCTCTAATTGCTTAGCCGTTATCTCTGCCTTATGTCTATTCAATTACCCATCTAATTGGGACTGCATTGCTTACATCTCTTCTGATTTTTTAAGTCCAAACACATCACTCGGAGATGGTCCAAAACCATATGTTCTAACACGTTCAAGTTGCTCCGGTCCCATGACTTGAATGAAAACTTTATCGACTGCAGATGAAGATTGCATGGAAGACTCTGGTATTTGTGACACAAGTTCATCCATGCGTGACTATAGCAAAAAATAATTTAAAATATATATGAAACATAGGCAAAATAAGAATGGATAAATAGTGAATATCTTTCCTACCAATATCACATACCAAGGCTTGTGCAACAGTTTTATTAACTGGTCGACCATCTTTCTTTGAGTATGCAACCTTAAAAAATTGAATACGATTCATTTTATTCCTATTATTCTTTTTCTTTTCCTACGGTTAAAATAGACACAATAAATAAACTTGAATAAAAGCCTTTTATAAAACACACTTGTTTTCTACACAAACCCTTTCCATAATACCTGCAAAACTTGTTCGGCCAGTGGTGTGATGAAATTTCTTCTTGCTCCGAATGAGTTTGTTCCTCTCACTTTTTTCCTATTACATGCCAAAAGCAATTATCATAAAAATTTGAGAAAAAAGAACAATGACTTCTTTTACAATTGACAAGATTTAAACATGCATATTTGTACCTGTGCCTTCGGAATACTCCAATAACAGACCAAGGCCCACCAATGTGATTCCTCCACTTGGTCAGGTTTGTGACCTAATCTTTCTACATCAGCTCTAAAACTTTAGTTTTTATAAATCTAACAAAAAAAGATGGAAATAAAAGTTCATATACTCATGAGCTATTTGAGAATAGATTGAAGTTATTAAGCATTCTAATATAGGATCATTTGTTAATAAATTCAGAATTATTTATAAACATAAATTTATTGTAGCATGATATATTGCTATTTTCAAGCTACACACCGATATAGCCAAATCAAAGCATAAATGAAGAGCAGAAATAGTTACAGTCTTACAGAGAATAGATCAGGTTGGTTAAGAGAGAGATAGGGGAGTAACCTGTACCTCAAACAATCCTTACTTCAATGGAGAATCCTCTGTTTATAATCAAACATCATATTATGTGCTTTCCTTCTCTAGTGATACTGCTAATAGAAGCTTGGAATGAGAGAAAAAATGCAGATATATTTATACCCAAGCATGAGAAGGAATGTTAGTAAGGATTGCCTTGCTTTGTATATTGATTTCTCAATAGTTAATACCTAATCATTAATCCAAGACAGGTAGATCTATTCTTAGTCCTTGAGGTCATGATAGTTTAGGTAGATCTATTTACACACCAAAGCATAATATATTAGTACATTGTATGAATTCAAAATTATCCATAGTTAAAGCATAATCAATAACTAAAAAAAAATCTACAACAAATTAAACTAAATCTTCACAAATTCAACAACAAGCGAAATGGAAAAAGGTTAGATAGATAAAACACAATAATGGAGCTAAGAATGTGTAAATGTACTTACAGATCACAGAACAATACTTGTTGAGAGAGAGAGAGAAGACGATCAGAGAGGTGCCAGAGAGAGAGAGTCGACAAGGAGTTGCCTGCGAGACGGACGACGAGGAGCCGCCTAAGAGAGAGTCAACGAGGAATCGCTAGAGAGAGGGACGATGAGGAGTTGCCTGAGAGCATGGTTCAAAGTATCGGCCGATACCGATACAAATCGGCTGAGTCGTATCCGTCTCGGCTGAGTCGGAGATGATACCGTTACAAGATACGTATAAACCCCGAGACTCGTACAACCCAACTGAGTTGTCCGAGTTGTATCCGAATCAATCCTAAGTCGCCGAAATATCGTTACCGAATTGATCGATACGGTTCCACGACGCCGCGATTTGTCCTATATTTCTCTTCATGTTCAACATTTTTTTCAAAATCGTATCGCCCTATACCGCATCGCAACGACCTGATCGATATGTCTCAGAGCTCTCCGAATTGATGGTCGATTCCGCAACCTTGAACCATGCCTAAGAAAGTGACGACAAGGAGTCGTCGCCTGAGGGAGTGTGAAGCAAGAGAAGTCATCAGAGTCTAGAGAATGAATTGGTGAAACATTTAGGTTTATGTTGGGGGAGGAAAAAAAAAAGCTTATTATTTTTAATTAAGAATTTGTGGTGTTTAACTTAAATGCTGAAAATTAAGCCCAAAAAAAAAGTATTATTTTTATTAATAATTTGTGGCGTGTATAAACAAACGCCGGCTTTAGTGGCGTTTGAGTTAAATGCTGAAAATTAAATGTCGGATTTTCTCATAATTCTTGTAGTGAAATGAGCCAAAACTTGTAATTTCGTTCAAATATTAAAAAAAAAATTAACTCCTACAAGACTAGGACTCTTATGTAACTTACCTTGAAAGACCCCTCCAAGTGCAGGTAATGACAACTTACATTTTCAAGACTAATACTTAAAACCTTTGATCAAATAAAACTAGAAGATATAAAAGTACTTATTAACTATAAAATACTCTTGAAAACAAAAGAAACTACTAAAAATAGACTAAACCAAACTAAGTTACTAATTTTCGGCTTGACTAGACAGATTATACAACCTATAGTAAAATTGTAATAACTCCCCATAGAAAACTCCAAATGATACACCGTTTCTTGCGTTAGAAAGTAGATTCACAGAGCTTTGCAATGGTGTTGGCCTTGCATCGTAAATCAGTGTCAACAGATGTAGTTTATTGATGGAAGTTGACACAAAATCTGAAGATTAACCAAACTTTTGTTTTTCTCCAATTGAACCGGGTTTTGAATTTCAAAATGGGATGGGCTATTTCGCTTGTCTTGGGCCACTCCCATGTCAATAATTTATTCATTTTTAATGTTATGAACATAATTATTGTTAGAATTATATTCTAATTGGCTAATTTCATAAAATCTTATGTAATTTCAATCTAATTCCATGATCATCAAGCTTTAAAGATCAAGATTCATAAGCTACAAGGAAGAGAGAAGACAGCTACAAAGTTGTATCAATTGTTCTTCAAATGTACCTTCATCCTTAGATCAAAGGTAGTGATCTTATAGACGTAAGAACCCTTGATATGATTCATTAGACTTAGAATGATTAGTGTTATAAATGGAATTGGTAAGTTTTTCAAAAAAAAAATTCTAAACTTTAAATGCATTTTTGAAAACATAGAATGAGTTATGTATCGGATCCTATTTGAGCAATATCTTTTAGTACTCAATGGGTCTAGTTTTTACCTTAAAAATCAGTAAATACCACCCTCCGGTCGCTCTCCTTTGTTTAGAGCGGTTTTTGAATACTTAGGGAGACAAATTGGAGGACCAATGGAGACCGCTCTCGACTTCTCGAGCGTTTGGGAGATGGCTCGAGCGGTAGGTTTAGAATGACTTTTTTTTTCACTCCAAAAACTATTGTTCTCTTGATTGCCTTCTCATGGCTTGAGCAGTCATTGGGAATCTGAGTTTTCTTGGACTCCAATTAAACTCAATTTTCAAGACCTATAAATAGGGGTCTATAGTTTACACCTAGGGTAAGCCTATATGAGTTAGAAAAGACCCAAACCTTTATAGAGAGTTCTAAGTACAACCCTAAATCTCTAAGTTCAAAAAGGCCAATCATCTTGATTCTTCCATTTAATCTCATACATTGAAGAAGAAGGTCCTGATTGGTGTCAACCAAAACCCACTTGGAGACAGGCCGACCCAACAACATACCTGAAAAGGCTTGGGCTTTAGGCCCAATTTTTAAGAAAGGCCCCAATTTTTTAAGAACCATAATAGTCCATGTAAAAAAAATCTTATAAAAATATAAGCTTTATCAGTCATTTAGGCCCTATCTTAAAAAAAAAATTCATTTAGGCCCATATTTTAATTCAAATATTAAATATTCAAAAAAAAAATTTTAACTCAAAAGTCACATCAAATTAAAAAATTTAAAGGTCAAATCATTACCATAACAGTCATTTTTCTCTCTCTCTCTCTCAGTTTAACCAAAAGCCAATTGGCCCCCAAGCAGTCCAACTCTTCTCTCAGTAAACCAAGGCATCTTCCTTTTTCTTTCTCTATCTTTCTCTCTCAGTGCTCTCACAATAATCCTCTCACAGTGTTAATCCTATCACAGTGTAAAGCCATAGTCAAGTTTTCATTTTAACTTCTGAGTGCTTGAGATGATCTCTGATTCATTCATCGTCGACTCCATTGCAACATAAGGTACATGGTTCAAACATTGAGACCATTCATAATTTTAATTTTTTTTGTGTTCTTTTTCTTTACTTTCTTTTTACTTTTTGGAAAAAAAATTTTGTCTTAAATTCAAGGTTGTGTTATATAGTTTAACTATACTATATATTGTGTTTATTTACATTTATATGTGTTTGTTTGCATTTATATGCATTTGTTTAGTTGTTATATAGCTATAATATTTATATAATAAAGTAGAACGAAATTTGAATTCAAAAGACAAAGAAAGTTCCAGATCAATTCTAAGCAAAAGATAAGTTATATCCGAGGATCTATGTTATCTTCAACTTTTTGCGGCTCAGATCAACTCAAAGATGTTGATCTGACAAATCCAAATCATTCTCAATTTTTGTTTTCCCGCCCATGGCATCTTCCATTTTTAATTAGCCATAATCAAGACTTTTACTTTCCCCAAATTCCGGTCCAAATCTCTGAATGCCACAAATCTCCCAAATATTTCACAATCTCACGCCTCTATCTCTCCCTCACAAATCTTCCCCAGTTTCCATCTTCCCTAATTCTTTCTTTTCTCTTCTCTCTCCTCTCTCTTCTTTCTCTCATGGCTAACATCCTTCCGTTGCCGCCTAGTGGTTAGTCATCCACCGCCATTACCAATTGCCGCTGCCAGGTATACATATGCTTCTTTCTTGCTGCCTCTTTCTCTCTATCTCTATGCTTCTCTGTCTCGGCTGCTTATTTAACACGCACAACATACACATCGCACAACGCCCATAACTTATTCGATCAAATGTCGAAGGGGTAATGACTAACTCACACACAAACAGAACACACCCCACACACATAATTTGTCTCTCACACACGCACAACCCCACAAGCATAATACACACAACGCCCACAGCAGGACACACGCACAACACACGTAGCACAACCCAGAGCAAATTATCGTTGCCTAGTCCTAAGGTATGAGATACGTTTTTTATTTTTTCGGTGGGATTCAATTTGTTTTTCGATTCAAATTTATGGTTTAATATTGAAGTAAGTCTCTCTGTAGGTAAATTTGGATGAAATATTTTGGATCTAATATCTTTCTTGGGTTTTTGGCGTTCAGGATATAGGGAAAGAAAGCATGTTAAAGTTGTAGTTTGGACAAAATTTTTATGTAATATTCTTTGGTAAGAATTCTTCCTATTACAACAAACTAAATGGCTTTTTCAAAATGTCAGGGCACAATAACACCTTTCCATGATTTGTTCAAAAGGCCAATAAAGTTGCTTAAACTAGGTTCGTTTCTCACATATAATTTGTTGTTGTGTTTTTGTTTTTTGTGACAGAGTATTGTGTGTACATTTTATGAAAATGGTTTGTGGGTCTATGATGTTCTTTCAATATTTGAAATTTGCAAAGGGATCAAAGTTTGCGTATTTCCATGGCCAAGAGATTATGTTGTGGTTGTAATATACAATAGGTTCTATTATGGAATTAGTTAATTTAGTTGAGAGATAATTCAGAACATACATGGTGTCCCACTTATCAATTTGTTGACCATGAAGTTGACTCCCAACACTTTGTATACTACTTGGTTCATATTTTGCCATTTACTTCATTTGACTTGCGTTATTGCTTTTGATTGAAATAAATGTCTACCTTTGAATTTATTAGGACTATTCTGTGCCCCATGATATTAAATTGACAAAAATCTAGGAATGTTTCTTCTTTTCAATATTAATTATGATTTTATGTTAAAGCTAATTGTTGATGATTAATTGTGGGGTTGTTTGAAAGAATTCTACTCACCAATTGTTTGAATAAAATTTAGATGCCAAGTTTTTAAGTTGTTGCTCCTTAATTGATGCTCTATGTTTTGATTTTTTGGTGATTCAAGTATATATAAAATTATGATATAAATTTTGTATGGTCCTATGAATTTGGGAGTCATTAGGACAATGGGGGCTCTTGCTCTATTGATGTTTTCTATATTGAGTCAATCTGCTCCATCAAATAAACTGAAATTGGAAGCTTGGGTAGGTTCTCTTTTAGTGTTTAAAGCAACATCAAATATCAAAAGACAGGTGTGAAAACTTCAAGTATGATGAATTATATAAATAGGCAACCATCTTTTAGAACAAGGATAGTTGAAAAATTTATTGGACTTGGTGGAAAAGAAATTCACCCATCCAGGTATAACTGGTGGCTTCTATCTAACTTCATTATTCCAAAATTTAAGTCATTCACACGTGCGTGTTCTTATTTTAGTGTTGCTATAAAATACAAACATAGTTGCTATAGATAAGCTATTGGTGTGGAGAACCATAACACTCTATGGGGTTTATATACCATCTTGCAACTAATAATAATAACTTTCTTTAAATTTGTTTTTTTTTTCTTTTTGTTGCAGTGGTTTTATGAATTGCAACACGCAAATGTTAGTATCTTGAGTTTTGTGGATGCAATCAAAGTTTGGATTCCATGTGAACTGGATTCTATGAACCAAGTTTAGATTATATATACTTGCCAATGTTATCCTTACGAGAATAGAGAATCACATTGTTAGTTTTTTAATCAATACTCTAATTTTGTTTACATCCTGAGGTCTTTTGTTTTTTTTTTTTCGTATGTGATTAGCAAGGATTTCAATGTGTAGCAACAACCATTTCGAAGGGTCATTAAATTTTCATTCTAAAATGCTATAGTGGTTGTAAGAATTGTGGCAGGAAATTTCAACTATAAATAGTTTTAGTTCCTTGGGTTTATAGCATAGTTTTTGTAATTTTATCAGCTATACATCCTTCAATTTAATGTGTATATCTCTTTAAGAAGTGAGAGACCTCTTGAGGAAATCATTCTCTGACTTCAATTTTTTTATATTTTTTTGACATTATTTTGGGTTGTTTGTTCTTAAGTGTAGGCTTATAAAAAGGTTGATATTTTTTGAGTTCCTATTTTTAGATGAAAATTTTCCTATTTTTAGTTTTATTTTATGGATTGTTGCAATTTATTTTACATTATATACGGTTAATAAGGTGTGTGTAGCCTTGGGTTACTAAAAAAAGGCGCGGGTTCTACAATGTTGTGTTTTTGTAAATACATTTAGTCTTCTCTTTGTTCAATTTAGTCATTATCCCTTATTCATTGTTATGGTCTCGGTATATAATGGACAAAGTGTTTTTAGATTTACTTCAATGACAATTACAAGTTATTGACAATCGATTTTTAGTCCAGTTGTCTATCTTTTTTATTTATTATAATTGAAGTTTTTTTTTTGTTATATAAAACCTTTAGGCATTTACAATTATTTGCGATTTTTTTATTTGTTATAGTGCCTTCAGACACGGACAATGATTTGTATTAATATATGACACCTAGAAGACAACCAAGTAAATACAAAAAATTAAAAAAAAAAAAAAACAGAAAAATTGACCAACTAATTGAATCTCAAAAAAGATCTCTTGACAAATTTGTTACTAGTAACAAAAATAATATAACAAAAAATTTAGATGAAAATTTTAAAAATAAACAAGTAGATAATGAAATAGAAAACCTCGTTTAAAGATACCACATTTGAAAATACCACTTTTGAAAATATTTATACTAAATATAGAAAGCCTCATTTAAAGATACTGCTTTAGGCCCCAAATTGTCTTGAGTCACCCTTGCTTGGAGAAGTGTGTATTTCGAGAGTCTTGAGTGTGAATCCTTGAAGATTGCTCAAGCCTAAATGTTGTGGTTCATGTGTGCGACGAACAATCAATAAAACAGAATAACAGAAGAAGAACATAAGAATTTACGTGGTTCGACAATTTACCTATGTCCACGATCATAGAACGGCTACCTTGTTTTTATTACACCCTGAATTAGGATTACAACTTAACTTATATATGTTGCAACCTAATGAGTGCGCGAAAGTGCATTCTAAATACCCAATTATTATATTAAAATGCTAAAATGTGAATAAAAATAATTAGATATAATTCATATTATTGAATATAATATCTATTCACACTGAGATGTATTTGAACATGATTTTATAATATTTTAAATCTTAAATATTACATTATTGGTTGGTGAGAAATAATTTACAAATGAGTTTTACACTTAATATTTTTAAAACTTTATTATTGGGCTTTTATATTTATTTTTTTATTTATTTTATGGCAACCCATGGAGTAAAAGGGCTTAAATTGATGCAGTTGTCAAGTGGACCTAACACTTATAATTTTTATTGGGCTTCATTTTTATTAAATTACACAAGATTTAGACTTTATGAGCCGAAGTAAGGCTATTGGAATCAAAAGATGATGAAAAATGACTTTTCTCAAGAAAAGGGGAGACTTTTAAAACTTCTTGTATTTTCTTTGGGCTTTGACGGGTGGGAGAAAAGAAAAGAAGGGTTTTGACTTTTAACTATTTTATTTATTCTTTGTGGCAGCTGATTTTTCTTTCGGGGGTGTGGCGACTGAAAGAAGAAAAAGACAGAGAGAGGGAAAAATGCCGATCATCGTCGATTTGTTCTATGTTTTTGGGAGATTTTTGTTGTCCATTATATTTATGGGTAACTAAATTTCTAAGGTAAGGCGAGGGATGAACTTATATAGTAGATGATATTTTATTTATTTTTAATTTATTTATTTGATTTCTAATTAGTTAAACTCTTTTGTTTTATCATTCTTAATTTATTGTTGATGTTTTCTTCTCTGAATAATCTTAAAATTCATTGTGTTTATGGATTCAGTTATGCTTTTTCTATAGAATGAATTAGTTCTTTGATTATGTTTGGATCCATTATTTATCTATATTGATTTAATTATTTGCTTCAATATTGTTTTTTAAGTATATTGTCGTCGTTGGATTTTCTCAATAGTGATAATAATTTACGTATTTTAAAAGTGGTGAATGATTTTTCAAAGGGTTACATATGGTTTAATCTCGAGTTATAAATCTATACCTTCCGGTTGAAAATTTTGGGAATTGAATTCTCAATTAAGTTATTTAATACATTAAGAATAATTAATATACCAGATTTGTGCAAGGGATTCCCGACGCTTTATTGTTTGTCAAATTTGAGTACTTTTTCTGTTAGTCACTTTGTTTCACTTGAATTTGCATTTAAAATTAATCTTTGTTCTCCAATAATCATTTAATATTTTTTTTTAGTTTCTTTGTTCCTTCTATTATTCTTTTAGTTTGTCTCTCCGTAAAATCGACATCTCAAAGTTGTGCTACAATTACCGCGTTATTCTTTGGGCGTAATCACAACCCTAATTAGGGCATCCCAAAGGCACGTGCTGCTCCGACAACTGAGTCATTATCCCCATAGGCCTGGTGTAACTCTCCATACTCTAAATATGAGACGCTTATTCCAACACTAAATGATCCATTATGGTGGAGGCATTCAAGTGAAACTATCCATAAGTTCAAAGAATGACTTTTAGAGGAGAAATTTATTAAAAGAAAATAGTATCTAACTATGAAAATTGGTTGAGATATAAGACTCATGTATTTAAAAATCGATTTTGGGTTAATGGATTAGGTTTTGGTAAACCTTAAGTGATTTTTCATGGTAATTCACAAGAAGAGTTTTTGCGTCAATAAATTATATATGTTCTTTTTTGCATTAAATTTGCATATACGAACACCATGTGTTTGTTGAATTAATTGTTTATCTTTTAAAGCATTAAATAGTGGTTTTGGTGATTGTGACTTTGGTTGTTGAGATGTTGATTGCATATCCATTCACACTCATGCTGGGTTGTTCTTGTTATAAGGGGTTCAAAAGGCTAATTGCCTTAAGCTAAAACAATGTTTTCCGTTACAATAATGATTTAAAATTTTACAAGCGACATAAATTGGATAGTTGGTATCAGAGCATACATGTCTTTTCATAATTTCTGACTTAACAAACGAAGGATAAATTAGAAATTCCATCCAAATCAAAATTACAGCCAATTAAGAATTCATTGGGGTTTTCATATCATTTTGAAAATACCAGGGGGATGGTAAGGTAATAATACTCTATGTCTTGGCTTTTCATTATCTATATCTACTACATCTATACCTATCTATATAATAAAATATAATATAATTCAAATNCTTGTTTAGTTATTTTATTCACTATGTTCTTTACAATGGACTCTGGAGTTTGGTGCTAATATAAGTGTACTGGTCTGTTTACTAATATTTGCTTGAAAAAATGGAAGGTTGGTTCTAAGTTGGTAGCCTGCTTTTATGAATGTTTTGTAGGGTCCAACAAGAATTTTTCTACAATATTGCTTGCTTGATAAAACCATTAGAAAAACATAATCCTATGACACTGTAGTGCCTTGTGTACAGCTTCCTAAAGTGGTTTGTTTGTCCATTTTCTCAAACAAGTAGCATAATTATATCAAGCACCATATCAATCGAATCTTAGATCTCATTTATTGAACAAGTTAAGGAGTTTAATTTTTGGAGTTCAATGACAAGTTACTGTGTTTTTAGAAGTAAATTATGCAAGCTTTTTCTGCATGGCACATTGATTCTATTTGTCTTTTATGCATCATTCCTTCTTTTTTTTTCAAGATTAAAGATACTATTTTTGTTCTTTTGCATTTGTTGGCTAACCTTCTGGTCTCGGCAGCCTAAGAAACCAAAAAAAACCAAAAAACAAAAACTGAGAAAGATACATGAATTAATTCAATCTAAAAAAAGAGCCCCCGATCAATTTGTTGATAAAAGATATGACAAATTCAAGATTATTTTCATAAAGTCCCGTTTAAATTTCTCGCTTAGGGCCCTAAAGCTTATCGAGCCAGCCCTGTCTAGGTTGATGGTGTATGAAATAGTTGTGGCACATCTCAAACTGGAAAGTTGACAGAGTCAGATAGAACAATTTATGGGACATTTGGGTTAGGGCAGGGTCTTTAAATTTTTTGTTAGTTTTTTAGCATAGTTCAATTTAGCAGTCAAATAAGCAGCAATCTGTTTTTACCAAAACAAATAAAGAACAAAAGAAGCAAAATATTTGAAATGTTGCACAATTCTTGATTGTAATGTTAACAAGTATAGATACCGTGTCACGCTTTGATTTTTTGTCAAGCCTTATGTTTATTCTATGTTTCTTTGTCCAAAATGCAAAAAAATTGTTCATTTTTTGGTTAGTGGGTTCCAATAAATGTTGAGATCCACAGTAAAATTAATAATTATAATTATTAAGTCTAATTTTTAAATCTAATTTTTAAATTTATATAGCATTGCTCTTATTGTAATGTTTGCCATGTGATAAGCTATATTGCAAAAGAAAACCATTTTTTAAACCTCACAAGTAGGGCGTTCACCTTACCCTACAGGTAGAAATTATGATGTTCAATTTTCCTACCCGATATCTTGTGGAAGAATTTTTTTTTGGTCTATTCTACCGAATCAAGTGTACTATTCCTACCCGAATTCCATCCAAAACAATCGGGTAGGAAGTCGGGTGAATATATATTTTTTAGTTATTAATTTTGAATTATTTTAACAATTTAATTAAGTAATCTGCACCAATTAATCAATATAANTATTAATTTTGAATTATTTTAACAATTTAATTAAGTAATCTGCACCAATTAATCAATATAATAAACCAATAACACTAAAAAAATACAGCAAATTCGATAATACATAAACAATTGTAATAAAACACAATAAGAAAGTTATAAACATCAATACAACATATATAAAAAAAATCATAAATATCAATAAAATACTAAGATTTCTAGATTTTTGGATATATATATATATATAATCTTCCATTGGCCTACACAATTCTTTCTGGTAATCGATCAATAAAGTCGGGTAGGACAGAGTAGGGTTGAAATTTACGAGTATTCAGAAATTTGAACACCCCTACTTACAAGATATAGCTTGATGCTAACATTTTTTACGCAATTTTGTATTCCTTGTTATTTCTAGCATTGACATGGAGAGAAGTTATTATCTTCTCATGCTGAAGGGCTTTTGCATTTCATAGCCAATCAAAAAATCATCCACTTATCCTTCCTCGAAATTCACAATAGTTCGCAATGAAGTAGAAGCTCAAGTGAAAAAGGAAGCCTGATTACAATTTGACATTTTGTTGATCATCTTCCTTTATACTGCAAACTCTAGACAATTACTGAATTCTGTTTTGGCCACAATTAACTGGTGATTTAAATTTTAGGAAAATAAAAATAAAAAAGTATTGGAGATGCACAAATCTTTCCAAGACATACTGAGACGATGAGGAGGACACAAGAAGAGCCATGCAAAATTTATATAATAAAATACAATATAATTCAAATTTCAAAAAATAAACAAAATAATTTTTGTTTTTCGTAGTTGAGATCTCTTTAAATTTTACTTTAAAGTTAATCTGACGGTTAATATTAATACTCTAAATTGAATAAGGAAAATAAGTCTCTAAACGCGTGTTTGAGTTAATTTTTTAAAAGTGCTTATAAGACTTATAATTTTTCATAAATAATTTAAATAAAAACAATAGTGTTTCGAACTGCTCCACCACTACCACTACCATCACTATCACCACCTCTGGCACAACAACAACCACCACCATCACCTTTATCATAACAACCACCACCACCGTCACCACTACNCCACTACCATCACTATCACCACCTCTGGCACAACAACAACCACCACCATCACCTTTATCATAACAACCACCACCACCGTCACCACTACCACCACCTCCATCGCCTCACCACCACCATCGCAACCGTTGTCGCTATCCTACCACCACCCCTACCCCCACCACCATCACCATCACCACCGTTGTCACCCTACCATTACCTCTTCCACAATAACCATCAGCATCGCCCCACCATCACCATCGCCGCCGCTGCCACCGCCGCCCCAGTACCATTACCCCCACCACAATCACCACCTTACCACCATCGTCACTGTTCAATTATCACCCCTACCACCACCACCATCACCATTGTCACCCACGACTGTCATCATCACTATCTCCCACCACCACCACTGCCACTCAACACCACTACCACCGCTCGTTCTCATTATAACTTGTGTTTAAATTACTTTTTCTCTCCTGTATATTTGTAAGTTGATTTTGGGTATAAATATAAATATATTTATTGTTNTATAACTTGTGTTTAAATTACTTTTTCTCTCCTGTATATTTGTAAGTTGATTTTGGGTATAAATATAAATATATTTATTGTTGACTATTTTTTTTATTATTCGGTGCCTTCAAGCACCATAAATAATTAGTTCTTCTATAACGGGTGAATTGATATACTTATGTTAGTTGCTTATTTTCAAATTCACAAGGCTGGTATCCTNCTCGGTGCCTTCAAGCATCAGAAATAATTAGTTCTTCTATAACGGGTGAATTGATATACTTATGTTAGTTGCTTATTTTCAAATTCACAAGGCTGGTATCCTGACTTTAGTTCAAGCCTTCTTAGAGAGAGTTTTCATCGTGAAAATAATCCATAATTTTTGTTAAGCCGGAGACTTTAATTTGAAAGTGGTTCACGTACAACGTAGGTGTGCACAAACTAGTAACTATAAGTTATTCTAAAACTCTTTTTTTGTGGGCTTACTTTAAATAGTTCCTTAACTGGTATCCTCTACACATTTAAAAAATCTACATAGGAATAGGGCTTGGAATATGGCTTTGGATATGATATAAGTATCAACTAGTTGTCTAATGCACTAATTAGCTAGAGCAGGTATTCAACAGTTTTGTGTGTGTGTGTGGACTTAACAAAGGAAAGAACTATAAATGAGATACTTATTAGTTATTTCTAAAATTTCAAAATTTATGGTAACCTCATCAATGCTCACATGCCGAGATGATACGATGCAAGTTTTTAGTCCGAAAATTAATCTGTTTGAATGGAATGAGACTCTATCACTTTTCTCATTTTAGAACCCAGAGACGAGAGCCTAGTAGTTTTCAACTTTCCACAAAAAGTCTACCGGCATTAGATTCAAAAGTAATGTGGGTGAATATATATATTAAGCAACACATTTAATTGAGGATTTAAATATTTTAAGAACTTTTTTGGTTTTTTAGTTAAACAAATAATTATGTCAAACTAAGAACAGCCTCTACATTTTTCTAATTGGCAATAGTGCCTGGGTTGATATGGTGCCTTCTCCATCTTCATTAGAGAGTAAGAAAATAACAAGGAAAGATTTGAATTTGTCTTAATAACAATTTTTGTTGTCTAAAGTGAAGATTACTTCATCATTTTTCACCAAAGTGAGGGATTGTGGAGAAGCAGGTTGCTTTATGTGCACGACCTTGAAAGATTGATATAGGATATCGAGGGATGGTGATACCCTTTAATACATTTTCTTTTTAACTTTTTTTTTACTGGATCATCTATCATGTATTTAAGTTAGATTCATTTTATATACATGAGTCATTCACTTATTAATGATGGATGATCCATTATAAAAAGAATTGAATCAAAAAATATAGAAAGGGATCTGAATCTTTTATTGAGTGGTATATATTAGGAAAAAAAAAAAGACTTTTGATATAATATATGTATCAATCCGTAGTTTTATTCACTAACAAGAACATGTAATCAAACATTTTTTTTTGGTGGGCTTAACAATGAAAAGAATTATAATTTAAAAACTTCTTAACATAGTGAAAAGTTAAATTTAAAACTTATTAGAGTATCACAAATGCTTACTCGTCTAAATAATACATCGTGGGTCTGGGGTGATGTGAAAGAATATAGTGTACATTCCAGGTCTGATTGATAAAAGGGTATTGGGAGGGGGGGGGGGGGGGGGGGGTTT
>CAUOFW020003158.1:612457-635899 GCA_963454935.2 Ilex paraguariensis | reverse complement strand
TTTTTTTTTTAGGAAGGTAGATGTTGGTATTAATAACAAAATATAGATTTACAAGAAAAGGAGTGGGTCCTTACATCTTCATTAATAGTCATCATCCATTGAAGTATCTAAAAAACAAAAGCTAAATTAACTATAACAATATTGAATTCCAACAAAAGTATAGGACATGAGCTAGTACTTGTAGTAGAATTATGTATCAGCTAAGTTAAATTCAGCGCCAAATGGAAAACTGGCGTGTTTCTTGCCTGCTACATAGGCATCATCTTCAACATTCAAATGTTGCAAGTTTCAAGGAGATTCTACCTTTGAGCTAGTATTAGATTGGTGGTTGAGTTTCCTTAATTTCAGATTGACAAACCTGTCCCTAACAACTTGTTTAATGAATATAGCCAAGGCATTACTGTCCATTGCATGATTGCTAAATATCCTCTTGTTTCTTTTCCTCTAGATGTAGTACACATCAGAAGAGATAAATATCTTCAACATGATTTTGGTCACTGATTTCCCTTTCCAATGAGAATTAAGGTGTCCATTGAATCAATTCCAGTCATGGTTTTTGTTAGACATGTATCCCACCTTGCTCAAGATGATTGTCCATACCATTGCAGAGAATGGGCACTAAAAGAAAAAGAATGGCTATGTGATTCGGGGGCTACATTACAGAGACTGCATTCTCTCCTCAATTGATTAGTAAACACCTACATGCGATCCTTGGTGTTGAGTCTTTCCTTGATAGCAAGTCATAAGATGTATCTTAGCCTAGGGACAGCTTGCCCAAACCATAACAATCTCTGCTGAGTTTCCTCGGTTCCAGGGTCCCTAATATGCTCCAATGCTGCAACAGTTGGTTGAGAATTGCCCATTCACGGTTAAGCTCCATTTCACAGTGTCATCCTTTCTCTGATCAGTGGATTTGTATGTAGGCCATCTCTATTGCCAACTAATATTATTTCACTGACCTTAACTTCCTTAGGTAATCTTGATGCTTGAATGATAGAGGATCTATATTTCAGCAACAGTGGACCTAGTTGTCTTGCCATAAGTGGGTAGACTGTCCAATGCCAATTATATGTATCACCAGCAGTCTCATGGCGTCCCTAAGCTTTAGCAGACTTCTCCAGTTCTAAGAACTTCCTTGAGTAGCTTTTATTTGTTGGAATCTAGAAGACTATCACACACTCACAAAAAAAATATAATGGGAGAGACTATTGAAGATTGGAAGAACTCTTTGTATTCACTCATATCAAAATAGATGTATTACATAGGATATACATAGACTCTCATGACGTACAAAATAACTCCACTACATGATGCAATAATGAAAAAAATAAAGACTCCACTCCTCCATTACTTGGAGAATTAAAATACCACAATTACTTTACCCCCCACTAATACCAAATTGATGACCCACTAATACACAAAACTAAATGCATAAAAATAACTCCTAAAACATGAAAAGTCATGTTTAATATTATTTTTCCAACACCTCCCCCCCCCCCTTAAACATGATTTTTCTTCTCAACTCCAAGCAAACTTCTCAATTTGCAAAAGACATCCTCTTTGAGAGGCTTAGTGAAAATATCAGCAATTTGATCTTAAGACTTCACAAACTTGAGCTCCACCTCTTTCTTAGTCACATACTCCCTAATGAAATGGAACCTTGTGTCAATATGCTTACTACAATCATGAAACACCATATTCTTTGTCGATTCTTCTTGAGGCAAATGAAGCTCCTTCAACAAATTTCTAAGCCAAAATGGCTTGACAAATTCATGATATAGCCGCCACATACTCGGCTTCACAAGTCGAAAGAGTCACAATGGGTTGCTTCTTTGAACTCCAAGCAAATGCGGTATCTCCCATGAAAAAAACATACCCGGTAGTACTTTTTCTATCATCCATATCTCCGGCCCAATCACTATCACAATAACCCGCAAGCTTGAAATTGTTTGAACAAGAATATAGCAATCCATAATCAAGTGTACCTTTGATGTATCTAAGAATTCTTTTCGCCACCATCAAATGGGTCATGGTAAGAGCTTCCATATAGCAACTTACAAGACCAACACCAAAAAGAATATCCGACCTTGTGCATGTCAAGTACCTCAAGCTTCCCACTAGGCTCTTGAAATGGGTAGCATCCACATGCTCTCCGTCTTCATATTTTGACAATTTTACACCATATTCAACGGGTGTGCATACCGACTTACAATCTTGCATCTTGAATTTTGTCAAAATTGCTTTAACATAACCTTCTTGAGGGATAAAAATACCTTCCTTCATTTGTTTCACTTCAATGCCAAGGTAGTATGACATATGCCCAATGTCGGTCATCTCAAATTCTTTAGTCATTGCTCTTTTGAAATCTTCAAACATTCTTGGACAATTTCTTGTGAAGATCAAATCATCCACATACAAACAAACATAGAGTATATCACCATTATCATTCACTTTTGCATAAAGAGCATGTTCATGGGGACACTTCGTGAAATTATTTGCTTGAAAGTACATGTCAAGTCTAATATTCCAAGCTCTTGGTGCTTGCTTCAAACCATACAAAGCCTTTTTTAATTTCAAGAATTTATCTCCTTGCCCTTTCACAACACAACCCAAGGGTTGTTTAGCATACACTTCTTCATCAAGAAAATCATTCAAAAAAAGTGGACTTTACATCTATTTGATGAATTTTCCAATAATTTAGAGCAACTAAAAAAATAATCAATCTAATTGTTTCCAAACGAGCAGCGGGTGCAAATACCTCATCATAGTCAATACCCGGTCTTTGACTATAACCTTTTGCAACCAACCTTGCTTTATACCTCTCCACTTCACCGTTGGCATTTTTCTTTTTCTTGTACACCCACTTCACTCGAATGGCCTTTTGTCCTCTAGGGAGTGTGGCAAGCTCCCGTATTCCATTTCTTTCAATAGCATAAATTTCTTCATTCATGACACTTCTCCACTTCTTGTCTTGTGCTGCTTTCTCATAGCCTATGGGATCACAATCGCAAATAGGCAAAATAGTGTTAGATCACTAAATCTTTGAATTACCTCTTCGGTTTCTTCGTAGATATCTCGAAGACTCCTCATGCGAGGTGGCCTCTCACTTGAGCTTGCTTCGGATGATGATGGAGATGCTTGCACATTGGTGGATGATGGTGGTGATGGTGGAGGAGAATAAATGGGCAGCTCCATGATTTCATCATTGGGCTCCTCCTCTTCTTCAAGGAATGAGAAAAAATCATAGTCTTCTTGTGGAGTGTTTCAATCTCATTCATCTTCTTCATCAAACTCAACATCTCTACTAATGATTATCTTGTCATTACTTGGGTTGTAAAGCTTGTAACATTTGCTTCTTGAATCATAGCCAATGAAGACAAACTTTTCACTCTTGTCATCTAGTTTGGTCCATTTCTCATTCGACACATGTGCATAGCATACACTTCCAAAGACCCGTAAATGAGAAACATTTTCCTTGATTCCTCCCCATGCTTCTTGTGGTGTTTTGTCTTGAACACTTTTAGTGGGACACCGATTTAACAAGTAAATGGCACAATCAATAGCTTCCACCCAAAACTCCTTGGGCATTTTTTTTACTCTTCAACATACTCCGAGCCATATCAAGAATGGTTCGGTTCTTTTTTTCGGCAACACCATTTTTTTGTGGTGATCTTGGAATCGTTAGAGGGTGGTGAATTCTATTTTCTTCACAAAAAATTTTGAATTCATTTGATGTGAATTCACCTCATCTATCGAATCTAATTGCCTTGACTTTATACCCACTTTGTTTTTCAATCAAAGCCTTAAACTTTTTGAAAACACCAAACACCTCCGATTTTTGTTTTAGAAAATAAACTCACGTTTTCCAGCTAAAATCATCAATAAAGAGAAGAAAATACCAGTTCTTACCAAATAATGGTGGGTCTATAGGGCCGCACACATCCGAGTGAACAAGTTGAAGTGGTTTAGTTGCTCTTGAAATGGATTCTTTGGGAAAACTCTTTCTAGCTTTCTTTCCAATTAAACATCCCTCACAAACTTGATCCGAGTGGTTGATAGAAGATAATCTGTTCACTATCTTCTTTGTAGACACAAGGTTAGTCCTCCAAAATTCAAGTGTCCAAATCTCAACTGTCATAACCAAGAAGAATCTTTAACACATTCTTTCAAGCATTTTGCCACATCCCTTTGAATATTTAACAAAAACATTCTATTTTTTGTCATCGGCACTTTGGCAACCAAATTCCCGTTTCCATCTCTTATTGAAAGATTATAATTTTTCATGCAAATATCATAACCTTTCTCTAAGAGTTGTCCCAAGCTCAAAATATAATTTTTCATGTTTGTAACATAAAAAATATTAGAAATAACTTGGTGTCTTCCATCCTTCAAACGAATCAAAATATTACCTCTTCCCATTACTGGAATTTGAGAAGAATTTTCATAAGTGACTTTTTCACTTACCGATTTATCAAGCTCCACAAACATCTCTTTATTTTCACACATATGATTAATAGCACCGGAGTCAGGGTACCACACATTCTTGTCTCCCTTTTGCTCTTCTTTGTATGCCAACAACAAGGTCGGCTCTTCCTCTTCAACAAAGTGTGCTCTTTCTTCCACAAAATCATTTCTACACTCGGAAGCAAAATAGCTATATCGATGACAATTATAACATTGAATATGAGATTTGTCATATCTTCCTCCATATAACTTTGAATTGTTGCCTCTTCCACGATGTGATTCTTGGGCTCTTTCTTCTTTGTTGGATGAATTTTGGCCAAAGTTTTCTCCTTTACCTCAACCACGTCCACCACGACCTCCATGTCCACGTCCACGCCCTCTACGTCTTTGACTTCCATCTTGCCTTCTTTCTTTTTCTTTGAAAGAAAGCTTGATTTGTAGCACTTGCTCCAACTGCTCTTGCTTCTTCTTGCCTAGCCTTTCTTCATGGGCTAACAATGATCTCATGAGTTTGCCAATCGTCATTGTGTCTAAATCTTTAGACTCTTCAATAGCTACGACAATGTAGTCAAACTTAGGGTCCAATGAAAGGAAGATTTTTTCTATCACCTGGGTATCATCACCATAAGTTCTCAAATTATTCACAACCATCAAGATTCTTGTGAAATAATCTAAAATTAATTTAGATTCCTTCATACGTAAAGCCTCAAATTCAACTTGTAGAGTTTGGAGGCGGACTTTCTTGACTTTTTCCACTCCACTATGAGCAGTTTTAAGAGCATCTCATGTTTGCTTGGATGTAGTTGCACTAGCAACCTTCTGTAACATAGCATCATCCAAACATTGATGGATAAGTGAAAAAGTCTTTTGATATTTCTTCTTTGTAGCTTGCAAGACTTCTTTTTAGGCTCGACTTAAGGAAGCTTCATCTTACAGTATTGTGTAACCAATTGTTACAATCTCCCATAAATCTTTAGATCCAAGAATTGTCTTCATACGAATACATCAATTCTCATAATTATCTTTGGTGAATCGAGGCATTTGAAATGGAAGTATTCCATTCGTCATCTCTCTCTCACTCTCTCTTCTCAACACTTAAGNTACGAATACATCAATTCTCATAATTATCTTTGGTGAATCGAGGCATTTGAAATGGAAGTATTCCATTCGTCATCTCTCTCTCACTCTCTCTTCTCAACACTTAAGCCTAGCTCTGATACCACTTTGTTGGAATCTAGAGGACTATCACACACTCACAAAAAAAAATAATGGGAGAGACCATTGAAGATTGGAAGAACTCTTTGTATTCACTCATATCAAAATGGATGTATTATATAGGATATATATAGACTCTCATGACATACAAAATAATCTCACTACATAATGCAATAATGAAAATAATAAAGACCCCACACCTCCATTACTTGGAGAATTAAAATACCACAATTACTTTGCCCCCTGCTAATACCAAATTTAGGACCCACTAATACACAAAACTAAATGCATAAATAGATTTTATTATGTTTAATATTATTTTTCCAACATTATTTCCAATAAGCTTCTTCCATTGTGTCCGTATATAGATTTTATTTGTCCTTAAATAACTGCCACAAATGTCCTATGACGAGCGCATCATTCCATTCCTCAAGTCTTTTGATTCCCCCTTCTTTCTTTCTTTCTTGGGTTTACATACATCACTCCAAGCCACTTTAGCCCTTGTGCTATTTAGGTTGGTTCCTTTAAATAGAAATGCCCTTATCATCTACTTATCCGCTGTAGCACTTGGAAAAAAAAATCTTCTTAATCTTATTTGAGCATTTGTGGAGGTAAACTCAAACGTGAGGCCCAAAAAATTTGGATGATACTCAATACAGTAATTACAACTTGAAGCCTCTCAGCATATGACAAAGTTCTATCCGACCAAAACTTTATTCTAGCTTCAATACTTTCTATTAGGCTAGCACAACGCTAAGCCTTGAGCCTTGAAGAAATAAGGGGGACTCCTAGATTCCTACATGAATGTTCCCCTCAGAGAATCCAAATATAATCCTTTTCTATGATCTAATCTCTGAAACTATTACACTAAAAAACTTTAAAGGATTTGCCATGAGACCCGATATAGCTTGAAACTGCTGAAGAGATTGCTTAATCACATTGGCATACTGAAAATCATCACGACAAAACAAGAGTAAATCATCAGCAAAAAGTAGTTGGGTGATCTTGAGTTTCTTGCATCTCCAATGATATTGGAAGTCTGGGTTAACAAAAATGTTCCTCTGAATGAAAACTGTTAAAACTTCCATAACAGTAATTACAAGTAAGTAGCATTTGGGAAAAAAATCCTGCTATTTCATTATTTTCATTGACCGAGAATCTTGTAGTAGTAATGCAAGAATAATCCACTTTCTCATGACCAAAGGAAAGTTGAAGGCGTACGGACAGGGGCGGAGTTAGGAATTTATACGTGTAGTATAAGTTTAAATATTTGCATTCTTAAGGATTAATTTTAAAGACAAATAAATATTTTAAATCATATATAATCCCTAAAATTTCATTGACAAAAGAGTCCAAAATCGATATATATGTGGTATAAAAACAAAAAAAAAATTTGCAAAATAAGGTTCTAATTAGACCTTTTTACAAAAAATGAGACTAATTATAGTCTTTTACAATTGACCACAATGTGATTTCATATTTTGAAAGTATTGCATGATAACATCATTATTAATGCAATTGAAAATGTTCTTCTCTATGTACACAATCAAGTTATTTGTCATCCATTGATCGCCTATTCGATTCTTCAAAATTTTCATAGCCGAAAAATGCTCTCTCTACTGTGGCAATTACAACTGGAAAGATCAATGTCAATGTCACAAGTAAGTAGACCAATGAATATACTACGTGTTTTTTTGTCTCAATCATTTTCTAAGCAAGATCTTCAATCTCCAACAAATTTGAAAACTCAATACTAGAGCGCATATCAATAATATAACTATCCAGCTGATCAGAAAGTATTATGAGATCTAGTGAAGAAATTATTTTTGGATAAAATTGGGCAAAACGAACCAATTTCTCCTTGTCAAAAAGTTAAGAAAGAATCAAAATGAGTCAAACATGCCACACAAAGAAGTAAATTAGCGTTTGACTAGGTAAAACGACTATTTAGCTCTTGAAATTGCATATTTATGATGGTATAAAATAACTCAACTTGATAGTGATGCAAATTTATCTTTTCTTGAGTACGTTTTGACCTTCCTCGAGTTTTAAAGATATCATCCATCTCTGAACAACTATATCATGTTTTTCACAAAAAGATGTGACATCATCAAGAAAACAAATCCAACCAATTTTCTTAATCATTTGAAGTCATTACTTAGATACTTGAACTAATGTCATGGTATTTACAATATCTTGATCTTTCTTTTGTAATGTTTTCGACAACTCATTTGTGATTCCCAATATGCTTCTCATCAAATGAAGATTGAATACAAACTCAAAAGATTGTAGCAAGTCCAAAAGAACATTTGTCTCCCCTCTTTTTTTATTGTCGACTCAATAACTGCAACTCAAGGTCTTCAAGACATGTCCAATTTCTAATCCGGGCTATTAAAAATAAAGAAAATAATTAGGACAAAATGCACAAAAAAAAAAAAGGAAAAATGCATAAAAATTCAAATAAGGGCAAAATGCACAAAAACAGAAATTAGGGTTAAAAATTAAAATGCACAAAAAATCAAAAATTTATTGGCACGCCCTAATTTTCATAAAAAACGTGATTAAAACAAATACTTTGTTTATTTAAAAAAAAATACATGTCGGTATGTTGTAAAAACATCTAGAAAAGCATCTTTTTAGTTGAAATAAATTAATTTTTGACAGAGTTTTCTTTGAAAATTGGGCTTCCAACCAGTTAGTAAGAGCATCCCTGTGAGAGCATAACATAATTTAAACTAACTAAACATCCACAACATGCCTCCATCCAAAAATATAATCCAACTAAATCCGAGGTGGCAATTAGAGGTCCACAAAGTCCTCCCAAACCCGAATACATCGAACACCAATATATACCACAACTTAATACCTAAAGTCATAATTTTACATTATAGTATCCAAAATAATAATCCCTCTATGGGATGATCGAGTGTACACCATAAATGCCTCAAGACAACCTTTTCAAACACAATGCTTGAGTGTTAACATTTCTACATAAGTTCTAAAGGTAAATAAAAAAAAACTACAAAAGAGATTCTTTCTAGTCCAAGCTCCCACAAGCATTCAATCACTTATACCCCAGGATGCATGCTAGTCTCTGAAAATATTAGTAAGGATGAGCAATCACACGCTCAGTAGGATAATCCTTTTCCCACACATTTACAAAGTTTTAAAAACCAACATTCCACAAATCATACGAATAAGTAATGAAAGTTTTCTATAATTAAATACAGGTACAAGATAATAAGTAAAACATTTATGAAAACCTCTCAACACCTCAACATTAGAAATATACAATGTATAAATTAAAGGCAAGCCATCATAGCAAATATCATACATGTCTCGCATACGAACAATATAATCAATCACACCGGTTCACGCATGAACCATCCCTGGAGAAACTTTTGGGTTTTGCACCCTAGGCTCTCATCGGCCTTATTTCTTTTCAGGGGGAATGTGTAGGGTACAACTTGTAATGCCACATAGGCCATCACCGAAAATCACTACCATAACCAATCACATTTAGGACTAGTAGCCGCCTTGGCAACCCACTCAATAAGCCTCAATCGTTTGTTAACCCTCTGCTTGTCAATATCGAGCATACATTTTTCAAAAATTATTATTTTCTATATCCATAAATCCTTTTGAAAACTCATGTCATAACCTTGACATTTTATCAAAACATATAGTATACTCAAATATCAAAATTTGCATTTTCAAAGCAACACAACCAATTCCAAGAAAATAAGTGATATATATTGTGTAAAAAATCATAGCACACTTAAAACCCCCCCTAAATTATAGGTTTAATCAAATATCCATCACTAAAATCAAACTAGGGTTTGAAACCCACCACACTAAAAATCATTTTTATGCATATAAGTTCACAAATTCATGGCATATTTAACACTAAATCAAGGATTATAATAAGAATTTTGCCATCAACTACATAGTAAGCTAATTAAATAAAATACATAAGATGCACAATGTAAATGCAAGAGAAAGGAAAACCCCACCTAAAAATCAAGAATTTCAAGCCAGGTTTCTAGGATTTTCAAACAAAACCCAAGTTTTAGAGACCTTCTTCTTCCCCCTTTCTCTTTCTCTTTGTCTTCTCCATGGGTTCTAAGAGGTTTTGGGTGAGAGTAGAATGAAAGAATGGAAGAAAGGGGGCTGAAATCTATGTTTTAAACACAACAGTCCCGAAATCTACTGTTCATGGGCTGAAAAAATATATTTTTTCTCCGAAATTACGGTTTTGCATTAAACATTTTAATTTGATTCATACGATTACCCTAAGGTTTTTTGACATTCCGGATTCATTTTTAATGTTATTTTAACCTAAAAATATTTAGTTTTATGATTTATCTTAAAACTAAAGTTAATTTACACCCGAAACACTAAAATTACTATTTTATCCCTCCAAACCGTTATATGAGCTAAATGGCTATTCCAAGTTTTTTGGAGTTCCCGGATTCAATTGTAATGTTATTTTAACCTAAAAATATTAATATATTTACTTAGTTACCCTTATCAACCTTAAACACCTTCAAAAATTAAATTTGACTCAAAAGTCAATATGTTCATGCCTCAAACTTACGCAACTATTCCTGTAACAACAATTCAAAGTTTCTCTCATCATTTTAATCATTTTAAAAATACTAGCAAGTTAATATAATTTATATTTATATAACACATGGGATCTCACATTTACCAAGACTAATTAATTCAAAATTTTAAAAATAAAAAACTAATTTATTTTTTGTGTGTGTTGTGTGCACAGTGTAGTTTGCACGTGTGTCATGTGCGTGTGTTGATCGATCAATAGAGAGAGAGAAAAAAAGAAATAGAATATATTTACTTTGTCGGTGGTGGCCTTGTCTCAGTGCAAGGAACTGAGTTCTACTCTCTATTTTTCCGTGCGTTCTTTACTCTTTGTTTCTTTTGGTTGGGCAATTGGGAGTGAGTGAAACAGATAGAAAAAAAAAAGGGAAGATTCTAGATAAGATACATTTTAGTCAAGTGGGTCAAAAGTGTTGTTTTTTAATGGTGTGGTAGGCCAAAAGTTTGATTTTTTAAATAAATTTGGGTGGATTGTAATAGGTCAATGATTTAATTTTTTAATAGAAAAATTTAAAGGCCGATCCTCCTATATGGACTTATTTGAAGATAAATCCGTCAAAAAAACTTATTTGGTTTTAATTCCGTTTTTTTTTTCAATTTTATTATTGTAACCCTTCTCTGTAGGAATGTTATAAACGACGTTTATAAACACAATAATCAACTATATACATCTCCTTCATAATCGCCTTCAAATCCGGCTACAATCTTCCAAGTTACAATATTTCCTTATCCAAAAAACAAGAAATTGACATTTAGCAAAAACCTTTCATATTTAAATTTCAAACTCATTACATTCTATAAAATACAATTTCAATTTACTATTTCAGTTTACTCTGGACTCCATCGACAAAATATTAATATTTAAAAAATAACAATAGTAACATGATCACTAAAAAAATAGTAACATAGTAAAAAAGTAATAACAATTAGGGATTTAATTCTGTTAAAGTGGGCATTAACCTTATAACCAAGATTCAAGAGAACTCATTTATTAGTATTAAATTAAAGTATTATATATTTCGATTTTGTTGATTTTTTTGTTGCACAAGACAGTCGAGTATTCTTTGGTTGTGTCACTGTGAAAAAAGTTCATGTTATTGTACATGAACCGAAAAATAGAGTTTAGAATTTCGATGTCTTGATATTCACAATTGGTATTGAGTGTCGTAATTCAACTGTCGATTGTGTATTACTACTCTTCATTTTGTAAATTTTCAATTTGTGGATCGCATTTTCACTAAAATCGTTCAAAAGTTAATATTACTGTAAAAAATTATTGTCTTGTATTTTGTAAAATTAGATGTGTTACTGAACACAAAGTTTTGATATTACTGTGAATATTAAAGTGTATGTTATATAATATACGTCTCAAGGTTTGTAATTGTATGTTAAAATTCATTATAATAACATTAGTGTCAGTATAATAACACGACTATACTGATATTATGACCCTAATTGTAACTTTAATTATATAGCAAAATGAATGTTACTATATATTAACATTCGTGTTACGGAATTCTGTTGACATTGTTCAGCATCCCTATATTATGTATTACTATTGTAAAAAAAAAATTGTGATCTGATTTTGACTTAATAGACCAACAATTTATTTGTACATTCAGCTTCCTGAAAATAATTACCATAATATATAATTTCCATTTAAAACTTCTGTTAATTATCATAAATATTTAATAAATGGTTCACATATATCACTCAATCAAGGGTTTCCATATATATACCTTAATGATCTAACCTATGTGACTTTACATAACTGGACAAAACTAATACCGTTTTGAGTAATTTTGAGATTTAAAAAATAAGTGAATTTAAGTACCTACATATAAGTTTAAATACCTCAAAATAAGTTTACTTCCATGTCTCAAGTCATTATAAGTCCATCTAGGAAGACTCACCCTCAATTTTCACTTCTTAATAAGTTTGATAATTGTGAGCTCAATTTTTTTTATTTTAAATACGCTTAATTTTTTATTTCTTTTGGGTAAATAATGTGGACATAATATTTTTATCTTCGGTTTTGGGTAGATACAAATAATATATTATATAAATATATATTTTTTTATCGAACTATTAATTTTTTTTTTTAAGGACACTTACCCACCCTCGCTCATGCCTCCCTCCGCCCCTTCCTACAGAACTTCCATTAAATAGAGACGGTGTAAGCATGCTTGATAGTTCTGAAATGATGGATGGGTTCATAGTATCTCCAATAGTACAATTTATTTGAGAGAGAGACTATTGAAGATGCTCATAGATAATGATAATTATTTCCCGTAAAGGCCAAAAAAGAAATTACAAAATGAAGTCAAATCCATCTTTTAATGTGGAATTTATGTATGACTTTGGCAAGAAACTAATTTGAATTTTGTCCGACACCTTAAACAGTTCACTTTTATATATGGAATAAACAGATACATTGCCAAAATTGAACAATACACACTACTTCCTCTCAATATTGATGATGACATATCTCTTATTCTATTTCACTACATATTTGATTTTTAGCAACAACTCCTTCCACTAAATGTGGAGGAGTCTCCAGAAGGTTAAGGCATTGAGAAAACTACTTCTTTTCTGATTTCCCTGCGTGTTTATCATCGAAAATCACCAGCTTAATGCTATCCGTTTTGGTGATCGGAAGTTCACTGGCTTCACCCTTTTCATCACTTGGTGGCTGGGAGTCGATAAGATCTTTGCTTTTACCCCAAACAACAGCATAAAGGCCGATTGCTATGATAATTGCTCCAATTACACTGAGGTAAGATCAGGAAAAAAAAACATTCACACATTAAAGGGGAAAAGATTAGTCCATTTTTTTTGAATTAAACATTCAAATTGACGTTTATAAGTTGTAGCCATTCATATAATACCACTTATAATATTAATTGGTGGAAAGAGTGTGTTGGGCCACATCGGAGAACACAACTACAATGGATGAATGGACCAATGCAAAAAAAGAAAAAAAGAAAAGGGAATTTGGAACACTTGGTTTGGTTTGGTATATACCTTCCAAGATGAAGTTTCTCGGCTAGAACAACAGATCCGAGAGCAGCAACAATGATCATACACAGTGGGTTGAAGGCTGTTACAAACACTGGACCCCTTGTCTTCATCACCACGCCTTGAACGTAGTAACCCACTGCGGAGGCTACTATACCCTGAAACATTGACAGCCGAATCAAAATGGATTGATTTTTGGAGGCATAAAGAAACTTTATACAAAAGAAGAGGAAGAGGCTTACTATGTAAACGGGAGCGAGGAGCCTGGAGTCGAAGCCAATCGCCCAGACGCCAGGGTGACTATGCTCAGCCACTAGAGTCAATGCCGCGCTTTGCACTGTGCCCATCAAGCATATCCAGAATGCNTGGTGGGTAGGCCAAAAGTTTGATTTTTTAAATAAATTTGGGTGGATTGTAATAGGTCAATGATTTAATTTTTTAATAGAAAAATTTAAAGGCCGATCCTCCTATATGGACTTATTTGGAGATAAATCCGTCAAAAAAACTTATTTGGTTTTAATTCCGTTTTTTTTTTCAATTTTATTATTGTAACCCTTCTCTGTAGGAATGTTATAAACGACGTTTATAAACACAATAATCAACTATATACATCTCCTTCATAATCGCCTTCAAATCCGGCTACAATCTTCCAAGTTACAATATTTCCTTATCCAAAAAACAAGAAATTGACATTTAGCAAAAACCTTTCATATTTAAATTTCAAACTCATTACATTCTATAAAATACAATTTCAATTTACTATTTCAGTTTACTCTGGACTCCATCGACAAAATATTAATATTTAAAAAATAACAATAGTAACATGATCACTAAAAAAATAGTAACATAGTAAAAAAGTAATAACAATTAGGGATTTAATTCTGTTAAAGTGGGCATTAACCTTATAACCAAGATTCAAGAGAACTCATTTATTAGTATTAAATTAAAGTATTATATATTTCGATTTTGTTGATTTTTTTGTTGCACAAGACAGTCGAGTATTCTTTGGTTGTGTCACTGTGAAAAAAGTTCATGTTATTGTACATGAACCGAAAAATAGAGTTTAGAATTTCGATGTCTTGATATTCACAATTGGTATTGAGTGTCGTAATTCAACTGTCGATTGTGTATTACTACTCTTCATTTTGTAAATTTTCAATTTGTGGATCGCATTTTCACTAAAATCGTTCAAAAGTTAATATTACTGTAAAAAATTATTGTCTTGTATTTTGTAAAATTAGATGTGTTACTGAACACAAAGTTTTGATATTACTGTGAATATTAAAGTGTATGTTATATAATATACGTCTCAAGGTTTGTAATTGTATGTTAAAATTCATTATAATAACATTAGTGTCAGTATAATAACACGACTATACTGATAATATGACCCTAATTGTAACTTTAATTATATAGTAAAATGAATGTTACTATATATTAACATTCGTTTTACAGAATTCTGTTGACATTGTTCAGCATCCCTATATTATGTATTACTATTGTAAAAAAAAATTTGTGATCTGATTTTGACTTAATAGACCAACAATTTATTTGTACATTCAGCTTCCTGAAAATAATTACCATAATATATAATTTCCATTTAAAACTTCTGTTAATTATCATAAATATTTAATAAATGGTTCACATATATCACTCAATCAAGGGTTTCCATATATATACCTTAATGATCTAACCTATGTGACTTTACATAACTGGACAAAACTAATACCGTTTTGAGTAATTTTGAGATTTAAAAAATAAGTGAATTTAAGTACCTACATATAAGTTTAAATACCTCAAAATAAGTTTACTTCCATGTCTCAAGTCATTATAAGTCCATCTAGGAAGACTCACCCTCAATTTTCACTTCTTAATAAGTTTGATAATTGTGAGCTCAATTTTTTTTATTTTAAATACGCTTAATTTTTTATTTCTTTTGGGTAAATAATGTGGACATAATATTTTTATCTTCGGTTTTGGGTAGATACAAATAATATATTATATAAATATATATTTTTTTATCGAACTATTAATTTTTTTTTTTAAGGACACTTACCCACCCTCGCTCATGCCTCCCTCCGCCCCTTCCTACAGAACTTCCATTAAATAGAGACGGTGTAAGCATGCTTGATAGTTCTGAAATGATGGATGGGTTCATAGTATCTCCAATAGTACAATTTATTTGAGAGAGAGACTATTGAAGATGCTCATAGATAATGATAATTATTTCCCGTAAAGGCCAAAAAAGAAATTACAAAATGAAGTCAAATCCATCTTTTAATGTGGAATTTATGTATGACTTTGGCAAGAAACTAATTTGAATTTTGTCCGACACCTTAAACAGTTCACTTTTATATATGGAATAAACAGATACATTGCCAAAATTGAACAATACACACTACTTCCTCTCAATATTGATGATGACATATCTCTTATTCTATTTCACTACATATTTGATTTTTAGCAACAACTCCTTCCACTAAATGTGGAGGAGTCTCCAGAAGGTTAAGGCATTGAGAAAACTACTTCTTTTCTGATTTCCCTGCGTGTTTATCATCGAAAATCACCAGCTTAATGCTATCCGTTTTGGTGATCGGAAGTTCACTGGCTTCACCCTTTTCATCACTTGGTGGCTGGGAGTCGATAAGATCTTTGCTTTTACCCCAAACAACAGCATAAAGGCCGATTGCTATGATAATTGCTCCAATTACACTGAGGTAAGATCAGGAAAAAAAAACATTCACACGTTAAAGGGGAAAAGATTAGTCCATTTTTTTGAATTAAACATTCAAATTGACGTTTATAAGTTGTAGCCATTCATATAATACCACTTATAATATTAATTGGTGGAAAGAGTGTGTTGGGCCACATCGGAGAACACAACTACAATGGATGAATGGACCAATGCAAAAAAAGAAAAAAAGAAAAGGGAATTTGGAACACTTGGTTTGGTTTGGTATATACCTTCCAAGATGAAGTTTCTCGGCTAGAACAACAGATCCGAGAGCAGCAACAATGATCATACACAGTGGGTTGAAGGCTGTTACAAACACTGGACCCCTTGTCTTCATCACCACGCCTTGAACGTAGTAACCCACTGCGGAGGCTACTATACCCTGAAACATTGACAGCCGAATCAAAATGGATTGATTTTTGGAGGCATAAAGAAACTTTATACAAAAGAAGAGGAAGAGGCTTACTATGTAAACGGGAGCGAGGAGCCTGGAGTCGAAGCCAATCGCCCAGACGCCAGGGTGACTATGCTCAGCCACTAGAGTCAATGCCGCGCTTTGCACTGTGCCCATCAAGCATATCCAGAATGCCAGAGACAGCTCGGCCGGGTATTCCTTCAGTGTAATCGACTGGACAAGGACAGTCATCAACACAGCATTTTAGTGTCCTACTGTAATTTTTCATCTAATAAAAATACGATTCGTATAAATTTCTTGTTATTCTATGGTTTTTTTAATTAACAGTTACAAATTATTCAAGACTGGACCAAATTTCAGTACCGTATCTTATATTCAGGTAAAAAAGCTTACTTGAAGTATGAAGAAAGCAGACCATGCGAGACAACCAACAAGGATGCAGAGTGTCCCGACGACCCAATGTTGGCCAGATGACTCGCTGCTATTTACAAAGTGGCTTGCTTTCGGGGTCCAAAATAGATCGATTATGGGTCCTTTATACAATGCCATTACTAATGCCCCTGCAAATGTTACTAGGGTTCCGACAACCTTAGCCTGACTGCGTCGTTCTTTAATCTTTACAAGCTCCAACCTGTTTGGACGATATCATCATGTGTTATGCATGAGATCACAAAAATAAAAATACTAAAACGGCACAGAAAAAAATTGAATACTTTAAATTATTGTGGTTTGATTCTAAAGTATATAAGCAATTCTTATAAACCATGGAGATTACAAAGAGTTTTTCAAACGGAATAAAAGTTAGAGAACAACTAATTCTGTATGCCACGACTTTATTATGAATTTCCCTTAAAAAAAATTAATTGAGAGAATTACACTTAGACCTCTGAGATTTGTCACTTAATCACTCAAATCCCTGATATTTGAAATATTACACACAGATTCCCTGAAATTTGTACGCGTGTAAATATAATATAAATATATTCGTTAATAAATTATACTTAGATCCTCCTAAAGTTTGTAGGTATATAATACTTAACCTCTTAAATTTAAAATGTTATAGTTAGACCAAAAATACTCTAATCAAACATAGAATATTAAATATTTTAAATTTTACAACCAAAATTCATGTTTTATCATATCATTTATTAAAATAAAATTAAAATTAAAAATTTAATTTTTTTTAAAAAAATCGTAATTAGTATACAATTATATTATCTATTGGAATAAAACTAAAAAATCAAACAAGGGGTCTAAGTCATTTATAATAGAACATGAATTTTACATCCAAAATTCATGTTTTATTACGTCATTTATTGAAATAAAATTAAAAATAAAAGTCTATTTTTTTTAAAAAAAATCATAGTTAATATATAATTATACTATTTATTACAATAAAACTAAAAAAATTAAACAAGGGTTAAACTGTAATGAACACAATATCTTTTAACTTTAATTGGGGCAACTTGGTATTTTAATTTGATCGTTTAAACGACCAAATTAAATTCTAATAGACAATATAATTGTATACTAATTATAATTTTTTAAGAAAAAAATTATTATTTTTTTATTTTATTTTAATAAATTATACAATAGAACACAAATTTTAGTTGTGAAATTTAAAATATTTGATATTTCATCTTTTATTGGAGTATTTTTTGTCTAAATATAATATTTTAAATTTAAAGGTCTAAGTATTATATACCTACACACTTCATAGGGTTTAAGTATAATTTATTAACTGATTTATTTATAGCAAGAGTCTAAGTGTTACGTGCGTACAAATTTCGGGGGATCTGCGTGTAATTTTTCAAATGTCAGTGGGTCTGAGTGATTAATTGACAAACTTCAGAAGGTTTAGGTATAATTCTTCCAAACTAATTTTATAATTTGATTGGATTTTCAAAAATTAGATTAACCAAAAAAAAAAAAAAATTGTGTTTGGGTTACCCCTTTGCTCAGACCCAAGAAATCTTGTCCTATGGGTTTTATGTCAAATTGTGCACGAATCAGAATGAAATACAAAATGTTGACAATATCACAAGTAAGATTACATAAGTAGAAGTTTAATAATCCAAATCCCTTAATTGGGCATGATGCTTTTGTGACAAGATGCAACTTTAGTGGAAGGTGACCTCACCATTAATAAGTCATTCATCTTTCTCCTTTCACCCACCATCTACTTTTATTTTTCCCATTATTATTGGAGTAAATATGGAGAAAGAGCAACGGTACATGGACTTAAAAATTAGACTTGATAATTTCAACCATTGATTTTACTGTGGGTCTCAACATTTATTGGGATTCACTATCTATTCAATGGTTGAGATTATCAAGTATAATTTTTAAGTCTAGTTTTTAAATTTATCTAACATTTCTCGTGGAGAAAAAAATTAAAAATTCCAATGAGGTTATCTAATAGTGTACTTTCTGTTCGACATAATGCCTCTGTGACCTTTTGCCAGCAT
Organism: Ilex paraguariensis; assembly: GCA_963454935.2. NCBI lineage: Eukaryota > Viridiplantae > Streptophyta > Magnoliopsida > Aquifoliales > Aquifoliaceae > Ilex > Ilex paraguariensis. The sequence continues at coordinate 616,965 of CAUOFW020003158.1, read as the reverse complement.
TCAAGAATGTTGTTATGATTATTTTACGACAAATCAGATTGTGCCTTCTACGCAAATAGAACATGCAATAGCAAGACTTATATGCTCTATGAACTTAACACAAACTGACCATACAAAATTACATATTGGTCAAACATGAATTTAAAAAATTTTGACATGACACAATTGGATTGATTGACAGCTTTTTGGTATCTTGATGGAGTTCATCTGATCTTACCGGAAAATAACTGCAATCACAAAGGTAATGGCTGGAACAGCATTCATAATTGCAGAAACATATGATGCTGATGTCAGTTTCATCCCCAAGAAGGATAAGTTCTGATCCAAAATTGGCCTGACATTTGATAATAAAATGAACAAGTATCAAAGTATGATCGTTAGACTTCTTTCTTGTACTGGTTGTGAACTATGTCATAAGTTGTACATACTTGATGCATGCCACAGCGGTTTAGCAGTATGGAGGATGAATGATGAATCACAAACCACTTTGCTATTTGCAAGTAAAAACTTGGCATAACATGAGGTCTAAGATGCAGTGGGCCCCATAAAGGGAGGTAGTCACTTTTCTGATTCAGCCTGTGGGGGAAGGATATAAGTGTAAAATGCAAGCATGTATTCACCTTATGTCATGGCTCGCATGTCAAAAAATAATCAATCCAAAATCAATGTCTATCTATTGGTGTCATGTTTGATTTGACTAACATAGGCCTCAAGTAGTTGAGCTTGAATTTGTACAGTTAAAGCTCCAACAAGCGGATTATTGTCTCAGTCTTCTTTCTTTATAGCAAAGAAGTGTTCTATGTTTTTTGAACTCACGAATGCTATTTTAACTTAGCATGCATGCAATTACGTGTAAATCATGTGTATTAAATAAATGAATATTTCTTATGTGATTGAAATTTAGAACTTTTTAATCCAAACTGCCATTAGGTCTCTGAGTACTAAGATCCTACACTAATTGGGCTAACTGCAGCTTTAACCCGGGGAAAGTTGAAAAGGTGGTTGGCTTATATGCATATATATATATACACACACACACAAATGTATCTAGGTTAAATAGAACATTACGAAGCCATGTATATATATATGCGCAAACATATATGTAAGTTGTATAGAGCATTACTCGAGGAGAGCCAGGACCATTATCTTCCAAAAGACTGAGATAGTCATCTTTGGTCTTATTTTCCTGGAAACAAAAAAACAACCAAAAAGTTAGGATTAGTCTAAAGCAGCAGGACCATCATTTCATAAATAATGGAGACTTCCGAAGTATAAAAGAACTACCCAAATGTTTGATTGGAGTGTAGTGGATGACCATTTATTTTTAATAGAAAACACCAAATAACACCAACCTTTTCATCAATGACGAGTAAGTGATTTAAGTCTTCAAGGTCTCCCCCTCTCCCAAAAAAAAGAAAANTTCATTGGTGCCTCCTGCAGATACATCAGCTAATGGCTGCAACGTCAACTGAAACTAGTGAATTTACTATAGCAAATTTGGTCTAGGTATATATTAAGTTCATTTTGACCGTGACTTAACTTGAATATCTGATCAACTGCTAACATTGGGCCAACCCAAAGAACAGGACCTAACTAGTTTTTTTTTATGTAATATTTAAATATAAGATACAAATTATTTGCTAAATAAACTCTCAGTAGATTATAATACTAAAGAAAAATTCATTTCTTCCAAAAACAACAAAAATCTTGAAAATTTGCTATCTTAAGATATAGAATTCAAACCCATTGCAATGATTTGGCTAACTACACCAACAAGAAGTCTGTTACCTAGAGCATGTTTTGTACACATCTTGTCACACTAGGCTGAGGCTAATGTACTTTGCCAAAGGATCTGCCTCACTTATACATCATATGGTACCAATCAGCACAAATTATTTTTTTTTCGAAAACTAATTGGTTTATAATAGGAGAGATGTTTTATATTTTTAAGTGACGATTGACCTCGTTATGTCCCTTCCCCCGATCCATATGTTTAAACTGCAAGAGAGATAAATGTTTTGTTCTACCTGATTTCTACCATCATAATTTATCACATGGCAACTGTGTTACATACAGTTAACATCATGGTGGCATCTAATTCTATTGTAATTTCCTCTCTTTGAAGAGAAATACTGATAAATTATTGTGTATTATAGATAAGGGAAACCGGACAATGATGTGCATTTTGGTCATGATGGAAGACACCACCATGAATATGTTTGCATTGAGCTCAGACGAATTGAATCTTTGCTATTCTTCAGTCTGAAAGTTTTTTATTTTGGGTAAGTAAAAGGAAGGATTAGGATTGGAGAAAAACAAGTTATGGGCCCACATTTCCCACCTTTGGGAAATTTATTTGGTATAGGACTATGAATTCAAGGCCACGATGAACAATGAAAATAACACAATGTTACTATGAATATGCCTCTGAATTGATTAAACAATAATTGCTTAATGGACATGACAGTAAAATGGTCGTCCAATAAGTCTAGAGGAGCATACATTACATTTGGTTTATCTATGGGACCTATAACGTTTCATATTTATATAATAAAGTATGAAAAATGCTACACATGAAAATACAATAAAGTACAAGCATTTTAAATTCTAAAGTAGATGAAAAATGATTTATATTTTTTGTGGTTCAAATCAATTTAAATCCACTCTTTCAATTTTGATCCAAAGATTGAAATCCACTCTTCAAATTTTGTTTTCTCGCCTAAACTAATTTTAATGTTTCCTTAACCGTAACCCCTAATTCTGCCCATTCACCCCAATTACCCCCATTCCCCCCCCCCTCTCTCCATCTATAACCCACAATTACCACCCCAGCCTCCCTTCTTTCTTACTCTCCCATTGCCTCAGTCACAGTGTTCCCATCTCTCTCTCTCTCTTATACTATGCATTTTTCTTTGTTTTTATATGTGTGTGTATGTGTTCAGTGTGCCTGCGTGTGGTGTAGGGATTATGTTTCTGTGTGCGTTGTGCTCTCTCTCTCTCTCTCTCTCTCACACACACACACACACACATTTCTGTGTGTGTGTGTGTGTTCTTTGTGTGTGAGTTTTTTGTGTTATGTGTTACGTGTGTTTGGTTTGTGTGTGTGTGCATTCTCTCTATCCACAAACATATAAAAAGATGTTAGGTTTAAAGAAGGAATGTAAGTGATCCATCAGGAACGTAGATAACACTTTTTACAATGTCATTTTGTTTTGACTTAGAACCAAATTAAAGTTTAACGAAATCACTTACTGTATATTTTGATGTCTCCTATATGTAGCTATGTTATTTTTTAAACTGTATGACTAATTTGGCATTAAGATTAAGATTGCCACATCGATTGGCTAACCAACATTCTCAATGGTTCCAGCTATAAAATCTGACAAGGGCAATATCATGAAAAATACGAAAATGATAAGTGGTCGTTGTAATATGATCTTATTTTTAATTCATTTATTTTCAAGATTGGTTAGGTAATGAGTTTGTGTGTCAATGATACTTATAAATTTAAGTATAGAAAGCATTATTTTGAGAAGTGTTGACATAATTTTTTAAAAGAATAGAGAAAACATTTTTTGAAAATAAATTATTGCTGTTAAATATTGATAAATTTTTTATTTAATGTAGTGCCTTTATGCACAGACAATCTTTAGTGTGTTAATAAAACACTAGATTGTTTAAAGAAAAAAAATCGCTTTCAACCGGTTGGGTTAGATTAGGTAGGGCTGAGTTGGATGGAACATATTAATCTTATCCCCATTAGGGAAGTGTAAAGAGAAGAATTGGATTAGATAACAAAAACTCTAATTTAATGATTATTCTAATAATATCATATTACAGCTCTCAAGGGTTTTGTTGATTCCTAAGAATACCAAGACAATTAAGAATTGAAAGAGAACACATCTTTACATGTTATTCAAAATAATTAAATTGGTCCTAAATTATCAAAAAACCAAACAAATAAGTAATATTATAAAAATACTCTAAATGTTGGGATAAAAACATAAAAGTGTCATAAACGTCATTTCTTGCTCAAATTATCGAAAACTTTTCAAAATGGAGTCTTTTGTAATTTGTTCATATCAGCTATATTTTTGACTGTTCTAATCTATCATATAGTCTTTGCTATACGTTTAATTTAGAAGGTGATTGTGGGAATATTAACATTATTCATGTTGTCTGAATTAATTTTTTTTTTTTTTTGGATTCAACAGACATGAGTATCTAAGTCGGTTTACGTACCCTTCGACTAATCATCTCTTTAATTCGGTTGAAAAAAAATCATCCACGTCGGAATTAGGGTATTCATGAGAGATAAACCTCTCACGACCTAATCCTAAAGAATTTTTAAGATTCAAATTCAAGACGTCTGAATTTACAAATCATTCTTGTTACTGCAACTTTGCGTGTGTTGTAGTTAAAATGATGCCACAGCCCTCACCTAGTCAGCAATTGCTCCATTTGAGAGGTCCATGGGTCCCATAGTTAAAAAAAAAAAAAAAAAAAAA
>CAUOFW020003158.1:581473-610718 GCA_963454935.2 Ilex paraguariensis | reverse complement strand
TTTTTTTTTTTTTTTTGTGGGTACCTTACAGAACTCCATTTATTTAAGCAAAGGGAAAGAACTGCAAACAACTACTGTAATCTTAATTTCTTTTTGGAGTATGGTGAGATAGCCTAATAACTTTTGTATGATGTGACAATTGTTATAGGTAACATCAAGAGGTGAATCAGATGGTGCTAGCCCAGCCATTAAAGTTTTATGGATAAAAATGTTATATAATTTAAATAAAATTTAAAAATTAAAATTAAAATATATTATTTTTTGGATGAGTGTGGAATGAGTGTATCTCAATCAAAAAATTAATAGAACTTACTCATCCAAAAAATGATATATATTTCAATTATAATTTTTTATTTTTCATTTGAATTTTGTAACATTATTCTTTATAGCTTTGATTTGGGTACCAAAAAAGAGGTACGCTTTCAAAATTTATAATTTTTGTGATTAATCATATTATTTTTTATGGTCTAGTTATAAGTAAAAAAAAATTAAAATTAATATTAAAAATTTATAATTTTTTCAATTATCTTAAAACTTTTATGTTTTAATTTGTAACTTTTGAAGCCTAAATTACATCTTTTTTGTGGGTTTACAATTAATCCTAATAATTTTAGAATTGATCGTAAAATTGTTAAGATAATTCATAAAAGCCTCAAAGTTGCAAATAACCTTAAAAAATGTACAAAAAAAAATTTAAATATTTTATTAATTGCTCATGATATATTTTAAAAAAACTTTCATCCACGCCCTCTATAGATAGACACATTTTCAATGAGGCCCCCTCTATTTTATAAATTTTTTTACGTATTAAAATTCGTGTCGTTTAAAGTTTGACTATGTACATAATCAGCTCAAATCAAATTTTAATCAACTCGTATTCAATTTTAATCAACCAGAATTTTGATACGTAAAAAAATATAAATTTTAATTGACTCAAATTTTAATAAGGAAAAATGAATTGTAATTAATTTGATTCAAATTTTAATTGACACGAGTTTTAATTGATACGCAACTCGAATTGAATTTTAATTGACGCTAACAACTCAGGTTGAGCTTAAATCGGCTCGAATTTTAATACGTAAAAAAATTTAATTGGCTTGAATTTTAATATGAAAAAAAATAATCAGCTCGAATCAAATTTTAATCGGCTCAATTTTTAATATGTAGAAAAATAAATTTTAATTAACTCAAATTTTGATATGCACAAACATGAATTTTACTTTGACTCGAGTTTTAATTGAATTTTATGTAAAAAGATTATTTGGACTTTATGTTAAGACAATTTTAATATTTTAGACGAAACTGTTTTATTAGAAATATGGTATAATGGTAAGGGGTGTCAGTGATATTTTGAATAGTAGAATGAGTGTCTTTAAAGATATGATAAACTAGAAAATGTGTACCTACAATTTTTCCAAAAAAATATGTGATTTTTGACAAAGCAAGTGAGATAAGCGAGAAAGGTGAATGGAACACATTGTTTTGGTTTCCTACGTGGAAGACCTTTTAAATTTAAAAACCTGGTTAGGTTAAAGCAATTGACTTTGGCACAATTCCATAGTTTTGTCACTAACAAATAAAAAACTAAAGAACTAATAGTTAGATACCCTTAACTTAGTTGGTCACTTTTAATTCTCTCAACGTATGATTAATCTCATGTGTCCTCATATAAGGGATTTTGTCATACCCTATTCGGGGTTTATCTTCACCATCGTAATTTAGTCATTATACCAAAAAAATAAAAAATAAAAAACTAATACAAGCTCAAGAAAGAGAGAGAGCTGCTGAGAGCATCATCGCCATGGTAGTATCTTGTAGGATTAGTTTTTCATTTTGGAAGTAGAGTAGGAATCTTTATAAGGTAATAGGAACCATACATTTTAGGTAGCCATTTCAATAGTCAAGGTTGGAGGCCATAACATTTATCTTTTAGTACCGTTGTAAAAATTGAAATCCGTGGGGGTTTGGAATTCTATGCAATTGGGTGCTTGCCATTCAGCATATGCATGATGATTGTATATGAGACATTCAGCTGTGCACTGAAGAGACTTAAGCTTATCTTCTTCTCTTACTTTTGCTCCTTTTATGCCTCCTCAGTGCCAGAGAATTTTTTTTTTTTTTTTTTTCAAAGCCACCCAGTGTGGGTGAGGGGTTTGGTAGGATTCCCCTACCTGTATATAACTAAAAAGAAAAAAGTACACGGAGGAAGACAAAAAGCCAAGCCTCTAAAAATGGAAGAAAGTCAAAACAAAAGAAGGTGGTGACTCACCACCAAAAGCCGGAAAAATAAATAAACANCTCTACCTGTATATATAACTAAAAAGAAAAAGGTACAGGGAGGAAGACAAAAAGTCAAGCCTCCAGAAGTGGAAGAAAGTCAAAACAAAAGAAGGTGGTGACTCACCACCAAAAGTAGGAAAAATAAATAAACAGAAAAGCAAAGTGGGGAATCCCCACAGAACAAAATAACTGCAAACATCAATGAAAATAAAAACTCAATGACGAACGTGAGAAGTCTGTCGAACGTCTAGGGCGAGGATGCCAACAATCCTAGAAGAAAGGGATGACAAATCAGAGAATCGATGATTGAGCTGCTGAGAGCNGAAGTCTGTCGAACGTCTAAGGCGAGGATGCCAACAATCCTAGAAGAAAGGGATGACAAATCAGAGAATCGCTGATTGGCTGCTGAGAGCAAACCCAATTAGCCAAGAAGTCTGCAACTTGATTCGCCATCTGCAGGACGTCGTAGACCCAAGTCGAGAGAGAAGCATATAAAAGTCTAATCCGAGCAAACAAGTAAGCATAAACCCAGCATCCAGTACCTTGAGAAGAAACCCAAGAAATCACTGTAGCTAAATCTGACTCCACTACAAACTCTGAAGCTCTCAAATCTGCAGTCAACTCTAACCCAACATAAACAGTCTGCAACTCGGCATACAAAATAGGCCAATGTTATCAGAACCGGACCGGTTATCGAACCGGCAAGGGAACTGGGTCAATGGTTCACTGGTTCAACTGGTCGGACCGGTCATATAATAAAAAAATATATATAATAATTATAAAACTTAATAATTTAGCTAAAAAATATAAAATATGTATAAAATACATAAAATTAATGAAATTAAATAATAAAGTAGGGGTTATTATATTTTAAATCAAAGTAAAGAGGTTCAAGTAAATTATAAAGAAAAGAAGGGGTGTCATTTATAATTTTTCCAAGAATAAGGTTAAAAAAATCAACTACTTATTGATTTAGGACAAAAAAATTTATTTATGTAATTTAATTTTTAAATAGGCATTAAACCGTCCGATTTTTATAAAATCGGCAGTTCACAGTTTTTGTTAAAAATTGGCCGATTTTTCGATTTTTAGCCGGTTCGCTTCCTTAAGTGGTTCAACTGAGGAACCAGACTGATTAGGGTCCCGGTTCATGGTTGAACCGGTCCGATCGATCGGTTCAATCCGGTTCTGATAACACTGGAATAGGTTGATGACCCAGAAAAAAGCCAAAAGCCTCGAGTACCTGACCCTAGAGGTTCCGAATAACACCCCTTATTGCAGACAGCCCCATATTTCCTTTAGAATAGCCATCAACGCTGATCTTCAAGCAACCTGCTACAGGACGAGTCCAAGCAACCAAGCGAAAGGGGTCGAGGCTGAGGAACTAAGATCCTAAGCAAACCCATAAACTCAATCAATCCATCCTGACGCAACTGACTTGGAGTAAACCCAAAAGCAAGCCCAACCAACTGCATATTAGTCATAACCATCTGAATCACAACGGACACATGAAAGACCTCGCCACCAAACCTATAAGCATTCACTACAACAAATTTATTTTTTAGCAACAAGTTTTGGCTACGAAGAATAAATTTTGTTGTAAAAAAGTGATTTTTAACGACAATTTCAAATGTTTGTCGTGGTAAACTTTATGTGATATTTTTTGTGACCATTTTTTGTAGTCGTCACCAATAGTTCCCACAAAAATGTTCTCTCCAAAAAAAAATTTGGTGCCAATGTTGGCGCTAAATGCTAATTTTATAGACAATAAGAAAACAAAAATAATAATACTTAGAGACAATACATGTTTGTGGCAGAAAAAAAAGTTAATTTTTTTTTTTTTGCTTTGCGACAATTTATATTTGGTCGCAGAATATCACTACAAGAAAAACGTTTTACTGCAATGACTTTTTTGCGACGTGTAAGAAAAATTGTCGCAAAAAAATACATTCTACGGGTTATGTTTGGGTGAGATCTGTCAAATTGTTTATCGCATGTTTACCTGTTTAAATAAAATTAATATAATAATAAATTAATAATTAATTTTAAAAAAAAAGGATGTAAACAAATCATTACAAAAAAAAGAAAAGAAAAGTAAAGTAGTAGTTCAAAGGCAAAATAAGAGAAAAGGGGGAGCAGTTCAAAGGCAAAAGCAAACCAATGTCTTTTATTTTTGTCCCACATTGGCAAATGAGGTGAGATGGGGAGGGCTGACTTGCTTATAAAAAGCAGTTGCCTCTTGCTTTTTTTTTTTTAACCTTAAAATTTGATTTTTATGTGAGATTTGACTAGAAATTCCTATTTTTTTTAGGTAAGTACAGCTGACAGTAAAAAAAATTGAGTATTAAATTTGTTGATATAATGTTTTTAAAATAAGGGTTAAACGAGTCGTGTCGTATTACCCGTTTATAAAATTTGTTCATTTGTTATTTGACGTTGAAAATATGTTAGTCTAAAAAAATGTACATTAATTTTTAGCAACAAATATTATGTCATTACCAAAGAGAAAAATATATGACCATAATATAATTTCTTTCGGCGACGAAAGTATTTTTGTGACAAGTAGATGAATATTTAAGCGACTAAGTTTTTTGTCACTAATAATTTACTTTAGCGACGATACTTTAGTTGGTCGTCAAAAACTTTTAATGGCGAGCCTGCCGCGACAAATTGATAACCAAATTTTTTTGTTGCAAAAAATTTTTAGCGGCGAATTATTCACTTTTAGCGACAACTTTTTTTGCAGCTAAAAAATATTTTTCTTGTAGTGATTACGTGCCTTCCATAAGTGCCATAGAATGAAGCACGATAGCAACACCCTCACGTGACCTGCAGAAGGAGCACAACGCCGCCAATGAAGCATCAAAGTATAAGGAGACTGAAACGGCCAACATTAGATCCCAAACATCCGATAAAAGTGACCCCACACCTGAACTGCAAGCGAACAATCCAAAAAAAGATACCTAAGAGTTTCAACAACCCCACCCACACACATACCAGGATACTACATGGAAATCCTGTCTCTCTAAGCCATCATCTGTGACTAGGAAACCATGAAACAACTACCACATAAAGAAGGAGATCTGAGTCAGAATATGCCTCTGTCAGATAGAAGAAAACCCAGCCTGAACTAGAGTCACACCCCGAATATCAGCCCAAGCAGTCCTTAAGGAAAAATTCCCATCCAAAGACAATCTCCACCTCATCTCATCAACCCCCTAATCAGGAATCGAAATCTGCACAATCTGCTCAACAAGTGAAGAAGGTAAAACCCCCAATAATCGGGCTCTGTCCCACTGTTGAGTTGCCCAGTAAGCAGAAACAGGAACCCTAGAAGCTGCCCCTAGATACACTAAAGCCAATGGGTAATCCACCAACCAACAATCATACTAGAAGCTGACCTTACCAGATCATACTAACCATCTGATCCTCGGTTCAGCCATGGATCGAATCCCGCACAACCGCCTCCAAAGAGGTGAAGCTGGGTAATGAAACTCAATCAGCCTAGGATGGGTGGATCTACAATACTTAGCCCTCATAAAAGTGGACCAAAATGATTGTTGAGCTAGAATACTCCACCAAAGCTTCACCTCATGAGCCTCGGCTAAGTCAGGAAAAGAACGCACCCCTAAGCCACACTCCTCTATAGGGAAACACACCTCAGCCTAGTGACACCAATGAATCCTCCAATGAGTAGTTGTATCAACCCCACAAGAAACGAGTGAACATCCTCTCTAACTGGTGAAAAACATCCGTAGGAGGCCTCAGCACGTGAAACAAGTGAATAGACATCATATTTCAGAATCTTATAAGATTCATCATCTTACTTTCTAGAAAAGATTGACTATCTAATGCATCTTTACAAAGTGGTAACCTAGAGTAAAAGATTTCAACCATTATATGGTCTTGAGAAAGTTAAATGCATTCACTTACCATTGCTTACAAAGCAAGAAAAATTATTGAATAAGGAAGGGTTTAAACGTTCCCAAAACAAATGAAAGTCAATAATTCTATGATAGTTTTTAGAAATAGAAGATTACAATCAAATTAATTAATATAAAAGTGCGTGTTGTTTGGAGGCTAACAAAATTGATGGCACTAAAATCAAAATCTCTTACTATTTTATATTAATTTGCCAAAACGACATACTTTGACATAAAACTGATAGCACAATGACGAGTCTTGACTGTTTGCCTAATCCGGATCAAACGGCAATAATCCCGCTTAAATTTGAGTCAAATTTGTTTTACCTCTATTCTTACTTTTTAGCCTTTTATTACATTTCAGATGTTCGACCATCTTCCTACTTCAAATATTTTGTTGTAATATATACTATGTGGATATCGCAATTAGAAGTAACCCTAACCCTCCCTCTGGTATGCAAAAGCCCACCCTCTATCATTTTACGGATCACTCTATGCCCTAAAATCAACTTGGCTTCTATGTCATTAAATAGATATACAAGGTCAAATCAAAATGATAGTGGTCGCCCTTATTTCGACAGAGAGCAGGGTTTCGTTTTTGTGCATGGACAGTATATCCATGGGCCTTGAAAAGTAGATGGAGGCGTTGCTTTAACAAAGTGAGATATCATTATTATGCTGGTTTGTCTTCACCCTTCTCCCCACTTTTGGTAAAGCTTAATTTCAAAAGTTTGATTTATAAAATAACTAGCACTGTGATGTACGAAATTTATATTCCATCACCTCCTATTATCTTTTCTACTATCATCTCTTTTCTTCTGCTCCACCATTTGAGGAGAAAAAAAGTTAGACAAATAATTATAAAAAAATTTAGAGTGTTAACAAATATTTTTTTTAAAAAAAATTTGAATGAGGAGTTATAAGTTGGTTGAGGGTTGGTAATAACACATGTAGAAAGTAATTTTTTTAAAAAAAATAAATGAGGAGCTATAGTTAGAGGAGGATGATTATGTCACATGGCGAAATAAAATTATATTGAATATATTAAAAATAAATATAAATTCTAAGAATTGAGAGAATAGGGAAGGAAGGTCACTCAACGTCTCTTCCACCTAATTTATTTGTTATATAATTAAGTATAGATAACAAAATTTTAGTATATTATGCAAAGAAATTTTTATTTTTATTTTTTCTTTGAATTTTTTTTTTTTAAATTCCGTCGTTTTCCTCAAGAAAAAAAAATGGCTGAGCACAAAAAATGCCTAAGAGCATCTCCAACCCTTACTTTTTTCTAAATCCAAATTTAAATTTAGGTAAAAAAAAAACCCCTTAAAAATCTTCTTCAAAGTTATACCCAAACTCATATCTATACCAAATTAAGGAAGTTTCAAATTTTTACTCAAATCAACGGAGACTGAAACATTTACCCAAATCATCAATGATTAAATTTATTTTTCTTTAAAGATCTAATGATCATATTTCATCCCTTTTAAATTTGAGTTTACCCTTATTTAAATTTGAATTTGTCTTCCTTTACATTTGAGTTTTTTTATTAGCGAAGTCTATATCAAATAAAACCTTTTATCCTTTATTTTACTCAAATTTGAATAATATTTGAATTTTTATTAGAGATGATGTAATAATACCTGCAAAAAAAAGCAATGAAAAGATACATGCACGAAAGCAGAGAAGAAATAATTGAAGTCTTATCGTAACCCCCACATTACAGGGTGAGGCAACCAAAAGACAGCGCTTTAGCTTATCTTAACCTTTAATCAGAGACATTTTTGAAATGTCCTTGTCCTTGTATGCATTNATACATATTCGCTAGTTTACTCGTGATCTTTGACATTTATTTTTGCTACTTATGGTAAAAATTATGGAGTGCACATTAAATTGCATAATCGATCAAATAATTTATAAAAACTACAGTGATAACATAATTATGTATCTAAAAAATAATAAAGTTTTTATGCAACATTTTAAAAGTATCAAAATTCACCGAAATCAATTCTAAANACAGTGGAATTTCAATGTGGAATCTGAATCAGTATGTCCTGTCACACAGGTTTGAGGACTGCATGCAGGCTTATTCTTTTGGGATAAAGCTATGATACCCCAAAAACAATTTTATGTATCATACCCCAAAAATGATTTGTATCCATTGGTTTTGGTTTATTATTTTTAATTATTAATCGTGAAAATAATAAGATAATATAAAATAATAAAATAATAAAATTTTAAAAGCGTTATATTTTTATCAAATGAGAAAAGAGGTATGATGTCAAACTACAATTCAACTTGAACCCATATTTTTTTTATGGAAGAATGCCTTTTGCTGTTAAAAACCACGTCAAAGTCCAACATTGACTGCTTGATCTTTGATTGCTTGTCTTTTTGGCATGAAAACAATAAAAATGTGTTCAAATACACTGATTTGTACCAGCAAAAAGAGGGCGCAGGCTCTTACAAAAGTATCAGCTTTGCTTTTAAGTATGGAATTTTCAAGTGTCACTAGCCAAACAAGTTTGTTGTATAAGAGATTTGCTAATTGAACTGCATATAAATAAAGATTTTCTATTTGTTTTTTGGGTAAGTGATTTTCTATTTGTTTTATGTGTGCATAGAGATGACTTTCCTGATCTAATAGTTTCTTTGCATTTTAAACAAGGGAATATATGTGGTATTATCATGTTCGTACCTAATGGAGAAGTTCTCTAACATTTACAACGAAATCCAAAAGAAATAAGTGATAGACAATGTTCTAAACATGCGTATTATTTCTATTAATAAGTATGAGAAATCAACTCAATGTCAAATATAACTTAAGCATGAATTTCCACCCTTAACAACATGGCAAAGGGCTGCATCATGCAATTTTTCTTGGTACATATACATATTCTTATGAAATAACAACAGCAAAATAACGACAACAACGGATGAGAATGGGAGTTCCACCAATAAATGGATTTGGATCCAATCCCTACTATAAAGTATCTGATTTCTAAGGTATGATGCTTGATAGGCATGTTAGTTTATACCAAGGGCGGAGTCAGCCCAGTTCCAGGGTGGGCAAGTGCCCCCCTGCCCCTCCCCCACTTTCAAAATTTTTTATTTTATTTTATTATTTAGCTATGTATATTGTATATTTGTATAATATATTATTGTGCCCACCCAAAATCAAAGATTAAAATATTAATGTACATATATCAACTGAATAATTTTAATTATGTCCTCCCAATTTGTTTTTTGGCACATCAATTAATGTATATTTATATCAAATGAATATGAATTTTTTGACACATTTTGGGCTAGTTATGCACCTATCTAGATAAATTTTGAATATACAAAAATTATTTTATATTTTCTAAGACTAAAAAGACATGATATATACATATTCGCTAGTTTACTCGTGATCTTTGACATTTATTTTTGCTACTTATGGTAAAAATTATGGAGTGCACATTAAATTGCATAATCGATCAAATAATTTATAAAAACTACAGTGATAACATAATTATGTATCTAAAAAATAATAAAGTTTTTATGCAACATTTTAAAAGTATCAAAATTCACCGAAATCAATTCTAAATGATTTTAATTAGTTAATATTTTGTAAAACAAAAAATGCTAACGTTTATATATACTAGGGTTACCAAATTTCGATATGGTAAGTTTAATGCACTTTTATGTATTAAATAGGATTTAATTAAATAAATTATTGTCTTATTTCTATCAATTATAAGAAAAAAATAATAATTTGTTGAAATATTCGTACTCACCTTGACACAATTTTTTGGCTCCGCCCCTGGTTTAGACCAATTTGAGGTCTACCTTGTTTCTTTTAATTTTTTTCAATTTTTGAGATTAACACTTGGTCAAGGTACCAATTATCATTCCATTTTAACATTATGGGAAGTCTAAACCAAATTATCTTCCACTTTGAAAGAGGAGTTTAGTTCCCACGATTATCGTATGTGTCCGAGAAGAAAAGTTTCATGAAAGTATGCAAATTACATAATCTTTATTGTCCCTTTTTTTTTAAAGATTTTTTATACAGACAAAAGATATTCGATATCATGTGTACATAATATGTTAATCAGTTCCTAACCTAATGTAAGGGTTCCACTCATGAGAATCTATCTACCCAAAAGACTAAAAAGAAAGCACTACACATGAATAGATTGATGCATTAACCCAAAAAAAAACTAATCAAGAGATTCAACTTTTACAAAACTTTGCAACATATAAGCTAAAGAACATTTGGTGACAGAAGTCTGAGATATATGCGTAGGATTTCTAAAATTTATTTCAACTCAAATCGTACTGATATGCTCTACTCAACTGAAACTTAAAATATCCACCTAGTAAGCACTAGATTTAATTGTGATGTGTATGGATAGACTAGGCATGACATTTAATTTTTTTTAAAGGAATGTTCATTGCAGTATTGCATATAAAACAATAATACCATATTGCTACGACTCTCCTCATTTCTATTCTTTTTCCCATTGAAATGAGTAATTGGATCCATATGGTCCACTGCATCTTCAAAGTCTACCTACAAAGAAAGCACTGAATGTTAAAGGCTTATTTGCATAATAGTCAGAAAACAACTAAAAAGGAAAAGAATAATGAAATAGAAGATAGGAATCTATGTTCTTATTAAAAAAATTTCCCAGCAGCTTGGTTAGTCCCCAGTTTCTGTATTTTGCCAATCGCATGTTATCGTATAAGCAAACGTGGATTTTGGTGCAGTGGTAAACTTAATAAGCGTTAGGGTTAATCTTAAGTTGTATTCTGAAAGATCATTCGAATTTTTATTTGTACCTTCAAAGACCAAAAATCTTAATTTGCACCCTCAAAGATAATAAATTATATCATTGCATACCTCAAGCTAACCGCGGTTAATTTACCGTCTGAAACTAAATGGATAAATTACAACAAGATCCCCTCATACTTGTCACTTAATTATTTAGACCCCTCACATTTAAAATATTACAGCTGCATCTTTTGAGAATTCAAATATGACTAAAAATGTTGCCCCGATTGGGCATTGAAATAATTATGTTTAAGTGANCTGAAAGATCATTCGAATTTTTATTTGTACCTTCAAAGACCAAAAATTTTAATTTGCACCCTCAAAGATAGTAAATTATATCATTGCATACCTCAAGCTAACCGCGGTCAATTTACCGTCTGAAACTAAATGGATAAATTACAACAAGATCCCCTCATACTTGTCACTTAATTATTTAGACCCCTCACATTTAAAATATTACAGCTGCATCTTTTGAGAATTCAAATATGACTAAAAATGTTGCCCCGATTGGGCATTGAAATAATTATGTTTAAGTGATATTTTGCATTGGATATAAAGAACATTATATAAACACCTACATTATATTGGTCATTCAAATGATAAGTTTGATTTTAAATTTAGAGTATAAAATGCACACAAAATAAATGGTAATATGCAATTATAATTTTTTATTAGGATGAAATCATTTTTTTTAACGGTTATATTGATAAATATCAACGACAAGGGTTATGTGTTACACGTACACAAACGTTAAGGGGTGTAAGAGTAATATTTTAAATGTGAATCAAATGATTAAGTGACAAGAATGAGGAGATTTAAGTGTAATTTATCTATTTAATTTTAGACAATAAACTGACGATTGTTAGTTTTAAATGCGCATTGATACAACTTTCTATTGTTTAGAGTGTAAATTGAGATTTTTGATTTTTGAAAGTACANACCATTTTTTTAACGGTTATATTAATAAATATCAACAATAAGGGTTATGTGTTACACGTACACAAACGTTAAGAGGTGTAAGAGTAATATTTTAAATGTGAATCAAATGATTAAGTGACAAGAATGAGGAGATTTAAGTGTAATTTATCTATTTAGTTTTAGACAATAAACTGACGATTGTTAGTTTTAAATGCGCATTGATACAACTTTCTATTGTTTAGAGTGTAAATTGAGATTTTTGATTTTTGAAAGTACAAATTAAGATCCAAACGATCTTTCGACATGTAATTTATAATTAACCCTAAATGTTAATGAAAGATTTTATTTGTATGCAGTGGTACACCTACATCGGACTCTCTCCGGATCCAAGATCGGAACGAGAATCTCTTTTATTGGGCTGCCCTTTAATATGAAATCACCTACACTCACCTCTTAAGGTTGTAGATGTACAAAGCAAGCTAGACTTTCATTTTTTTTTTTTTTCGTTTCTTTGGGTTCTTCCCTGGATATGCAGGTTTGCTTTCGGTATCGAATAAGGTACATTACTAGAAGACATATGGTATCGAAGTTTATTAAATTTTTTTGTTCAAAATACAACTTTTTAGGATCAAGATACAACAAAAGTTGGGATGAATTTTTAAATTTTGAAAAATAGAATTTTCAAGATCAAGTTATATTGTTTTTTTGGTGAAGTTACAAAGTTTTGCGGGTGTTTAGGATTGTTCCTATGATGTTAGGATCAATCATATTGAGATAGGTCTCAAATACTCCAAATAATTATAACTTGACCGTAAAATTTGTAAACTTAATCGTAAAAATTAGTATTNTGGTGAAGTTACAAAGTTTTGCGGGTGTTTAGGATTGTTCCTATGATGTTAGGATCAATCATATTGAGATAGTTCTCAAATACTACAAATAATTATAACTTGACCGTAAAATTTGTAAACTTAATCGTAAAAATTAGTATTTTGCTATACGGCAATGAAAAAAACATTTTTTCGGTATCATAGACTTATACTTGTAATTTTTAATATAAAATTACTGTTAAGAAGGCATTGCAAATATTCTTTTTCCTGATATTCATGTTTTAGAAGATAATATTTAATGTAACAGTGACACCACTCACACTATTATATAGTGTCACCAAGTAATAATAAACTAACATATAGACTAGTGAACATCACATAATTTAGTAACTNACCATAGAAGATAATATTTAATGTAACAGTGACACCACTCACACTATTATATAGTGTCACCAAGTAATAATAAACTAACATATAGACTAGTGAACATCACATAATTTAGTAACTACTCTATCCATGTGAGAGAATAGCTATCACATGTAAAAGTGTCAGGTTTACCTTGTCCACTTATATTAAATGGTGACACAATGTGATAATAAAGATATAATATCACCGTTATATTAAATATTTACTCATATACTTTTGGCTGATGTCTCATTACATGGGCTGAAAGAACCCTATTTGTAGGCCTGACTGCCATTAGGCTTTTAAGCTAACTTCGGCCCAATTAGACTTGCGTAACTTCAATTTGAACCCCTAAGCTTTGTGTCTTGAACTTAACTTTGGTTCCTCAAAGCATAGATTCACGTAGAACAACCAATTCAGGCTTGTTCCCTACCCTAACAAAACTATTATGGGTAAATTACACAGGACTTCTTCGAACCTAGGTCATTTACACGTCACCACCCTAGACTTTTACAAGTTACACTTTACCCCTTGCACATTAGTAGAGACTACAAAACTAACTTTCATTGACGGATTGACGAAAAATATGAATATACCCTAATATTTATAAGGTCTTTAACCACCATCTGAGACGTCTTGAGCATGCTCTCTCTCTCTCTCTAAATATGCATATCTCTCATTCTATATCTTTATTTTATTGACCTAGAAGCGAAATTCTTCCAAATATTTAATATACTCATCAAATCATTTGGTTAGAGCAAAGAAATTGCAGTAGATTTATGCAAATAAAGCTAAGGTATGTTTAATTTTTAAAACCCTAGATATCAAAATTTCAAAAATCATGTATCGCCAATTTTATAGATTTAATTTTATGTGTAAAATGTGCAAAAATGATTTACTGATGGTATTTGAGTTGTTTAACGAGTTAAAAATTATTGCTTTTGTGTCTCTGACGATGTCTGATTTTTTTGGGGCTTTTTATTTTCGACATAAAAAGGGCTTTTGTTTGTTCTATATGCATTCTGTGTACATTCTGAGTGTTTGACTAAGACTAAGTATGAGATCTTAGTGTCACCACGAGGCATAAATTTAGTGAGAAAATTAACCCCACAACAATTGGTATCAGAGCTTCAGTTTGCGACCATAGCTGGTGAAAACTCTACTGAATTGCGAGAACGTATTGTCCGTCTCAAAGATTTTCTGGGCGCCCCTCAAAATGATTGTGTAACCAGCGTGGCTGTGCAGACAGAGCAGCACGCTATTCAGATTATGGGATTACAGACGGTTTTTGATTACTATGTGACTGACACCAATGCAAAAATTGTAACGATGATGGAGGATATCATGTCGCTCATAGATGCTGTCAAAATGAATTTGAAGGATCTTGAAGATGAAGTATCTCTGGTGAAGAGGGCCATGAATTCTCATCCTGCTGTGGGCGAGATGTCTTCAAAAATTAAAGTCCTTGAACCAAAGGCCTTCGGAGGCACCCAAACTGCTAAGATGTAGAGAATTTCCTATGGAACATGGAGTAGTACTTTTAAGGTGGCCCATGTGCCTGATGCAGAGAAAGTAACAATCACCAATATGTATTTATCTAGTGATGCCAAACTGTGGTGGCGGACCCGAAATGTGGATGATGCCTCTGCTGGTCGTCCAAAGATTGAGACGTGGGAGACCCTGAAAAAGGAATTGAAGGATCAATTCCTCCATAGCAATACGACCTGGATTGCCAGGGATTCATTCAAAAAGCTAAAACATACTGGAACAGTTCATGATTACGTGAAGAATTTTAGTTCGTTGATGTTAGACATCAAGAACATGTCAGAGAAAGACAAACTCTTCAACTTTATGTCTGGACTGCAAGGTTGGGCATAGGCTAAACTGCGACGGCAAGGGGTATGTGATCTGTCCACTGCCATTTTTGTAGCAAATGACCTTGTTGACTTCAAAATGGGCGGCAACTAAGGCCTTTTTGAGAAAAAAAAGAAGGATGATGGCGGTAGGAAAGATAAGGCTAACACTTTCAAAGATGCAAAGAAAGTGGATTGGAAGAAAAAGAAGAACATTGCTGACTTTAACAATCCAGACAATAGCTAGAAGAAGAAAATCTTTGATTCTGGCTATTTTCTCTACGACGGTCCCCATCGTGTCAAAGACTGCCCCAAGAGGGAGAAATTAAGTGCCCTTTGTTGCTGCGAGTGAGAATGATAGTGATGATGACTATCTTACCCGAATTAACCCTCTCCAGTTGCTGAATGCAATTACTGTGGGTAAAATTCAGCAACCTTGCAAAGGCTTGATGTTTGTACAAGCCTGGGTGAACGGTAAGGAAGTTCAGGCCATGGTGGATACTGGAGCCACCCATAACTTCGTTGCCTAGAGAGAGGTCAAAAATTTTGGCCTGAAATTATTAGGGAATTCAAGCAAACTCAAAGCAGTAAATTCTGAAGCGATGCCAGTACGTGGTACATCAGAAATACGCCTAAAGGTGGGTCTGTGGGAAGACCAAGTGAGTTTGATGGTTATGCCCTTGGATGACTTTGATGTCATCCTAGGGAATGAATTCTTTGTTATAGTGAAAGTTGCACTAATGCGACATCTGAATGGAGTGCTGTTCATGGATGAGAAAGCACCCTACTTTGTGCTTGTAGTCATAGCAGACCAAAGCAAGAAAGATGGAAAGCGGAAGATGGGAATGTTGTCCGCTATGCAAGTAAATGCTGGGTTGAAGAAAGGCGAGATGACATACCTCGCAGCATTGGTGGAGATCAAACTAGATGTGCTGGTTGAAGTGCCTGATACAGTCGCAAATGTACTGGGTGAATTTGTTGATGTTATGCCCCCTGAACTCCCTAAGAGCCTTCCACCTAGACGTGCGATTGACCACAAGATAGAATTGGAGCTTGGTGCAAAGAATCCAACCCGTGCCCCTATTGGATGTCGCCAATGGAACTGGCATAATTAAGGAAGCAATTGAACGAGTTATAAGGTTCTGGCAGCATGAAGCTATCCAAGGCGCCATACGGAGCCCCCATTCTGTTCTAGAATAAGCAAGATAGATTGTTGCGTATGTGCATCGACTATCGTGCCTTGAACAAGGTGACTATTAAGAACAAGTACCCTGTTCCGAATGTTGCTGATCTGTTTGACAAACTGTCTTAGACCACTTTCTACACAAAGCTGGATCTTAGGACTGGGTATTGGCAGGTTAGAATTACAGAAGGGATGAGTCAAAGACTGCGTGTGTGACATATTATAGTTCTTTTGAATTCCTTGTAATGCCGTTTGGGCTCACTAATGCCCCGGCAACTTTCTGTAATCTAATGAATGATGTTTTTTATGATTACATTGATGTCTTTGTGGTTGTTTATTTGGATGAAATTATGGTCTATAGTGAAACGTTGGAGGATCATATAGATCATTTAAGGGCTGTGTTCTCACGGCTTAGAGAACACTAGCTGTATGTCAAAAAGGAAAAGTGTGAATTCTATCACCAAGAAGTGATGTTCTTGGGACATTATATTAGCCAGGGCAAAATCCAAATAGATGAAATGAAGGTGAAGGCAATTGTTGATTGGCCTGCACCAACCAAGGTGTCTAAACTGAGGTCGTTCCTTGGCCTAGCCAACTACTAGCACAAGTTCATTGAGGGATTTTCCAAGAAGTGCAATGTCCTAACTAACTTGCTGAAGAAAGACCAAAAGTGGGACTGGAATGATGCCTGTCAGACAACTTTTGAGAAGCTGAAGCATACAATGTCATCTACATCTATATTAAGACTGGTGGACTTTGATCTACCTTTCGAAGTGCACACTGATGTATCTGATTGTGCCATTGGAGGAGTCCTTGTTCATAAGGGACACCCGGTTGCATTTGAAAGCTTGAAATTGAAAGATGCGGAACAACGATACTCAGCACATGAGAAAGAAATGGCTGCTGTGGTGCATTGCCTTGAAATCTTGAGGCACTATTTGCTGGAAATGAAATTCACTGTTGTGACAGATAATGTGGCAAACACTTATTTCAAGACTTAGAAGAAGTTGACACCGAAGCAGGCTCGATGGTAGGAATTTCTTGCCGAGTTCAATTTTGTATGGGTGCACAAACCCGGGAGGCAAAATCAAGTTGCTGATGCGTTGAGTAGGAAAGAGGTCCAAGACTATGTTGCTGCACTATCCAGTGTGCAGACTGACTTCCTAGCAAGAGTCAAAGAACGTGCCCAGACAAATGTTGCTTACGAAAAATTGAAGTGGCAAGTTGGTGAGGGTCTGGTGCGTAGGTACTGGATTGATGATGATCTGTTCTATGCTAAAAGGGGCAGACTCTATGTTTGTAGGGGAGGGGAACTAAGATTGGAGTTGCTGCATGAGACACACGACTCTTAGTGGGCTGGACATCTAGGAGTAGAGAGGAAGCTTGCATTGCTGGCTCGCTCCTATTACTAGCCCAAGATGGAAGACGATGTTGAGGCCTATGTCAGAACCTGTCTTGTGTGTCAACTTGACAAGGTTGAAAAGAAGAAGGCAGTATGCTTGCTTCAGCCCCTGCCCATTCCTGACAGACCGTGGCAGTCAGCCTCGATGGATTTCATTTGCAATCTGCCAAAGGTTGATGACATGCGTTCGATCATGGTGGTGGTCGATCGTTTCTCAAAATATGTAGTGTTCATTCCTGCACCTCATGCTTGCCCTGTAGATGTTGCTGCAGAACTGTTCTACAAGTACGTGGTGAAGTACTTTGGATTACCTAAAGATATAGTCAGTGATCGTGATACCAGGTTCACTGGTAGATTTTGGACTATGCTGTTCAATCTCATGGGTTATGAGTTTAAGTTCTCTACAACAAGTCATCCCCAGACTGATGGACAGACTAAGCAGATTAAGGCCTTGTTGGAGAACTACCTGTGGCACTATGTCACTGCAAGTCAGAAATATTAGGTGGAGCTTATGGATACTGCCCAATTTTGCTAGAACTTGAATAGATCTTCAGCAACAGGAGTGAGTCCCTGTGAGTTGGCTATGAGACATCAATCACTTACTCCCTATGAAGTGGTAAAACAGAGGACCGGAGGAAAATGTTGCCTCGTCATGCAGGAGCTGCTCGACGAGGCAAATGACAGCTTGGCCAAAGCTACCCGACGAATGAAGAAGTATGTTGATCAAGGCCGCAAATCACTGGAATTTCAAGTTGGTGATCTAGTTTTGCTGAAATTGACTCTTGTGTTGTAGAAAAGGATCAACAGCAAGGTAGTACACTGTGGGCAAGTTCTCAAATACGATGGCCCCCTTCGAGGTGATGAAGAAGGTCGGGAATGTTGCTTATCGCTTGAAGCTGCTTGATCGATTGAAAATTCACCCAACTTTTTATGTGAGTTTTCTAAAATCTTTTCAGGAAGATTTACTGAATGCTAGAAGAAAATAAGCCAGGGGGCTCCGCCTATGATCAGGAAATAGTTTGACAAGGAGGTCGATAAGATTCTGTCTCACCGGACCATGGGTTAGAGTAAGAATAATCACAGGACTGATTTTCTGGTGCATTGGAAAGGGGGTTCCAAGGCAGACGCAAGTTGGGAAAAAGATGTGACTTTTTGGCAGTTCGAGAAATAGTTCAAGGAGTATTGAGACAACCTCTCGACGAGGACGTCAAGCACTTTTGGTGGGGGTGGTTTGTTACCCCCTTAGCTCGTTGATGGCATTGGCATAGGGCAACCTCACCCAAAGGCGCCTATGCCTTAGCCAAAGTGGCAGAAGTCTCATGCATGACTGAGGGAGGCAGTCTACGGACATGGGCATGTAGGCATAAGTCAACATGCAAGTAGGGGAGTCGGGTGACTTGAATTGTGAGGCAATGTTGCTTGAAGAATTGAACCATGGGCTAGGCCATGGTTAGGCCCAAATGTAATGCAATTCGGATGCTGAGGGCTCCTGACACATGCATAACATGTGAGGAAGTTGGGCATGTGTTCTGTAGATGGTGGCAGTTCTGTGCAGTTTTCTAGCAAGTGCACAACATGTGAGATCTCTGTCAGATTCAGACAGCTTGCAGGAAAGTTACAGACATCAGTTATAACTTACTCTACCATCCAATTAGAGCAGACTTCTGGAGGATTTGAATTGTATTCATGTGCCTAGACAGTTGGGCTTGTAACCGCCACCCTGAACATTATAAATAGGGTGCCTGGGGTCTGTAGTGCAACAACAGAGTTGACACGTTTTTGTAAACAGACCCAAGGCTGAGTTCCTTATAGTTTATTGAGAAAGAAAGGTTTGACTGTTGCCTGTAAATTCTATGTGCTCTGTCTGTGTGTCTGATTACTTTCCTTTCTCTGTTCTATGTACATTCTATGTACATTCTGAGTGTCTGGCTGAGACTAAGTGTGGGATCTTAGTGCCATCATGAGGCAAAAATTTAGTGAGAAAATTAACCCCGTAACAATGACAACGATAGTTTTGATGAAGACGAAAATCATAGTGATAAAGGTAGTTTGGATTTTGATGATCCTCAATATCTTAGAGAGGGTATTGAAGGGTCATCAAAACAAGGAATTGGTAGCAGGGAGAGTTCCAGAAAAAGAAGTGTTTGTCACATCTACACAAATTAGACGGAGAGGTAGAGAAATTATTAGAGGTAAAAAAAACCCCATGCTTGTGCCAATGTGAAGGGGAGGGAGAAGGTTCTAGAATAACAGTTTCATTTGTGTAGGGTCATTGTTTGTGTATGCAACTATATTTTGGCAATGCAAGAAATATCCAATATTGGCTTTGATTTATGATTATAGCTACTGATTTGTTTGAGTTATCCCATAGGTTTACACATCAATCAGGGAAATCATTCAACAAGAAACATTATGGGCTCCAAGCCCATATGTTTATATCTAATGAATAAGAAAGATCAAATTACCATATTTATATTACATGAATATGGTTACATAATAGGGGAATAACTGATTGAATTGTCATAGATAACATTACACTTAACTTATCATATAATCAGGTTTATATCTCATGTACAAACTTCATGAACCAGATGAACAATCCAAAACCAACCAAACTCCCAATCAAAGCACTTTTGTAGAACTTCACTCTTGCACAAAGTTTTTCTCTTCAATTTCTAGTAGTATAATCCTCTATGCCATAATTGGGAGCAACGCTCTGTCTCATTGACACATTGGAGGTTCAATCCACTCAAAGAACCCACAAATCGGTAGTATCTGGTCAAAAAATAACAAAGTAAATTTCATAGTTTTCAATCAACTAAACAAACTATGACATAGATAATATCTAGTTGGGAAAAATACCACATATAGTGCACATCCATAAAACCTTCCCCCCATGTTGCCTTGTGCCTAAGAAGTTTTCACCGGAGATTTGTATCCACAGTAACATAATCGTATATCATCGTGGTTTCCCCAACTATTTAGAGTTATTGTGATGAAAATTTTCAGATTGATGCGAGGTAGCTATCAGATCTAAAAAACAAAATTCATATTGTACATTGATTACCCATTACTCTTTAGTTATTAGAAAAAGAATTACACAAAATATTAAAAAAAAAAAACATACTAGTTATGAAGAAAAATGTAACACCTGGGGAATTAGGCAGAATCTGGACAATGAGGAAGAGCATTGTCGCGACCTAATTTTTCTCTCTAAATAATAATCGAACGTGATTAAGTAATGAACCATCTATCACACATAATAACCTTCCTTATATTATTATTAAACTATCAAAACATATCCTAGATAAGGTTACATTCTTGGACATAACATGATCAAAACATGGTTAGATAGGGATTCCGATACAACATAAAGAGAAATAGTTGTAATAGCTTCTATCTATAGTCTCTCCAGCTTATTCCCCCAGATTTCTTCTTGCTTCTTAAAAATGTTAAATAGGGATGAACTCACTAGCCCAATAGGATAACTTTTATCAATGACTTTTAAATATATATATAATCAAATAACAAATAAGTGTAGCAGTAGATCGAATTAAAATCACAAGAATATAACACATATCGATAATAACAATTTGTCAATTTTCTGGTCCACGCATGAACCGTCTTTAGTGAAAACTTTAGGGTTGTGCACCCTAGGAAACCCAATGCCCTTCTTAATTTTCTGGGAACACCAATACTGAAAAATCTGTGATGCCACATAGGCAATCAATGATAACCGATATTACTAGCCAATGAACCCAAGGACTGGACCACGTGTCTACTAACCCTCTGCCATCAATGGTGTACATCCAAGATAATTTCATCAAAAATCATAAAGCAGAATCATATCATATTCATATCCAACAACAAGTAGAAAGTCAAATGTTAAATAAATATATCATAATAAAATCAAAAATATTTTATATGCAACTTGGTTCCACAAAATAGTTAGGGTTTCGATCCAAAAATATCATATATACGGGAACCACGCTTTAATTTTTTAAAACTCAAATCCAACCGTATGGATAATGCAAACTAATATTTAATATTATATAATTAACATAGGTTTGATGTGGAAATCTCCCAAATATATAATTAACATAGGTTTGATGTGGAAATCTCCCAAATATACATAAGATGCATCAATGATAGTAAAAGATAAAAGAAACTCTACCTTTGACATTACTTCAACTTGATACCGTGTATTGCGGCATAACAAACGAAGTAATATTTTAGAATAAAACTAAGTAATAATGACTTAGTTAAACTAAAAATAATTTTTTGAGTAATTAACAAAAAATAATGATGCCTTTGAAATCCAAAACACATGGGATTGGATTTGAATTTTTAAAAATTAAATCGTAGTGGAAGATGTTCACTCTAAATGCCTTTGAAATCCAAAGCACAAGCTTAGAACATATATGCCAATATCTAGATCACCCTTTCTGATTGACCATATGTTTGAGGTTGGCAGGCAGTACTAAAATATAATTCTGTTCCCATTGCTTTCTGTAAACTCTGGAAAAATTGAGCCACAAAGTGAGAATCACGGTCTGACACAATTGATAATGGCACTCCATGTAATCTCACAATCTCTTGAAAATAAAGTTGACTCAGAGTGGCTAGAGTATTAATATTCTTCATGGCTAAGAAATGAGCTTTTTTATTGGGTCAATCCACCACAACCCGTGTTGCATTGTATCCTTTGGAAGTCTTAGGTAATCCAATCACAAAATCCGTAGTGAGCTGATCCCATTTTCACTCTGGGGTAGGCAAGGATTGTAATAACCCACCAAGTTTCTAATGCTCTACTTTCACCTGTTGACATTCAATGCATCGACTAATAAATTTTACCACATCCTTCTTCATTCTTTTCCACCAATATTGGCGTTTCATAGCTTGATACATGTTACTGTCACCAAGATGAATAGTAACCTTAGAGTGGTGACATTCTCTAAATATTTCCTCTTTTAGTTGATCGTTATTGGGTACACACAACTTCCTTGATATAATAACTCAACCTTCTGTAAACACCAGTCCTCAAGAATGTTTCCATCCTCTAATTGAGTTTAGATGAATTCTAGGTGGGAGTTTGAGTGTTGTAATTCAACAACTTTTTGTCAAAGAATAGGTTGAGCTTTGAGATTAAACAGACGTGTTTGACCTTCCCTTTCACCAATCCAGAGATCATAATTTCCCAATGCCTCCATCAGTTTTCATTTACCAGTCATCATGTTAGCTACTATACCCCGTGATTTTCTACTCAATGCATCCGCTACTAAATTATCTTTCCCTAGTTGGTATTATAGCATGAAGTCATAATCTTAAAAATATTCTATCCAGTGTCACTGGTGGAGATTCAGATCTTTCTGAGTGAAAATATACTTAAGGCTTTTGTGGTCTGAGTAAACTTGAATTTTTTCTCCGTATAGGTAACAACGCTATAACTTCAGAGCAAAGACAATAGCTATCAATTCCAAATCATGTGTGAGATAATTTCGTTCATAAACCTTTAATTGCCTTGATCCGTAAGCAACTACCTTAGTATTTTTGCATTAACACACATCCAAGTCCTTGTAATGATGCATCCGTATAGACATCATACCCAACACCACTTTCAGATATAGTAAGAACAGGTGATGTGGTCAGTTTTTCCTTTAAGAAGTGAAAGGCACTTTCACATTCTTTGGTCCACTCAAATTTTTCTCCCTTTTGAGTGAGTTGAATCATGGGCATAACTATACGAGAAAATCCTTTAACAAGCCTTCAATAGTAACCTGTCAATCCTAGCAAACTCTAAACTTTGGTCATATTCTTGGGTCGATACCAATTCATTACAACCTCAACCTTTGCTGGATCCATTGTCACTCCCTCTTCGGATATTGCATGCCCAATAAATTTGACTTCTTCTATCTAGAAGTCACACTTACTTTCTTAGCATACAGTCTGTGCTCCCATAGTGTTTGTAATACTTGGCGAAGGTGTTGTACTTGCTCTTTACGTGTCTTCAAATATATGAGAATGTCGTCTATGAAGACAATGATGAATCGATCGAGATAGGGCCAAAATACTCGATGCATTAAATCCATAAAATTCGTAGGTGCATTTGCAAGTCCAAATGGCATCACCAAGAATTCAAAATGTTCATATCAAGTGAGAAAATCTGTTTTGGGAATATCCTTCTCTCTGATTCTCAATTGATGGTAACCAGTTCGAAAATCAATCTTGGAGAAGTAACGAGAACCTTTGATTTGATCAAAGATATCGTCAATGCATAATAGAGGATATTTGTTCTTTATTTTCATAGGGTTTAGCTTCCGATAGTCAATATAGAGCCTACGCATACTGTCCTTCTTTTCACAAAAAGTACAGGAGCACCCAGGGAGAAGTAATTAATCGAATGAATCCACTAGCAAGAAAATACGTAAGGAAAATCACATACCACCAAGATGGTATCAAATGAGGTCTCCCCTTGGTTTTCCACAGTTAAATTGGCAAGGAATTCCAGACTACTTCCTACTTTAATTTTCAAACAATGGTTATCCACCATAGGGAATGGACAGAAAGGGTGACATTCACTCACGAAGTTGAATCTTACATCTCCCAAGGTATGGAACATGATTTTCTTATTGTGACAATCCATGATAGCATGATAAGAAGACAATAAGTCCATTCCAAAGATTATGTCATATCCGATTATCTCTAAGCCAACTAAGTCCACAATTAATTCATGATCATCCATTCGGATCTCACAATTTTCGCATACCTTAGTCGTTTTAAAGAAATCATCCGTAGGTAGGTTCACACACAACGCACGACCCAAAGGTTCAAATTCTAATCCTCAGGCAGTAGCATATGAAGTGTGAATAAAAGAATGAGTTGGCCCTGGGTCAAAAATATACGTGCCCAAGAATTATAACGAAGAATAATGCCTTCAATCACTTCGTTATAAGCATAGTTATCGGGTATGGTCATAGCGTAAATCCAAGGTTGGGCTTTAGTAATCGTGGCTCTACTTCCTGACTTTTTTTGCTATGACTAATTCAGAAATAATTGTGAAGGTCTTACTTGAGTAGGCAGCCCTGCTAACTGTGTAGGGTATGGGCATTGTTGTGGATGAGATTGATTGAATTATTAGTTAGAACTCTGATTAGTTTATCCTTAAGATGAGTTGAAGGGACATTGATTCCTAAAGTGACTTGTACAGCCACACCCAAAGCATCGTCTCGTATCATTAGAAGTTCTGTCCCAGTTCCCAGAATTTTTGTGCCTGATTTGCACCTTTCCTTCCATTGGTACCTTGCTCTAAGCGTCACTATGGGGCCGTCCTTTAGTGATTACCACCACCACCACCACCATTACCAATCTGACTTCAACAGCCCTATTGGCAATTCCTAATATTCTGAGCATCCTTTAGGTCTCTTTCTACCAGCATAGCTCGTTCCACTAGTTTCTTATAATTTCTCAATCGATGAGCTATGAGGTGTCCTCGAATAGAAGGCTTAAGGCCTTGTTCAAATTGCTTGGCCTTCTTTGCATCAGTAGAAACTAATTCGATGGCCAAGCGAGAGAGTTCAACAAATTTTGACTTGTGTTGCGCAACTTTCATGTTGCGTTGTTGCAATCCCAAGAAGTCAGAGAACATCTTATCCCTTATGGATTTGGAAAATATTTGCATTGAACACCCTTTCAAATGTGGTCCACGTCATTTAGTCCATGTTCCTCATTCTTTTGATTGTATCCCACCAGTGATCAACTTCACCCTCAAAAATAAAAGTGGCAAATGTGACTAGTAACTTAGTGGCAATGTCTATGCCATCCACCACCTTTTTCACTTGTCAAAGCCAACTTTCTACATCAAGTGACTCTAGACTTCCTTGATAGGCAAGGGGACGTAGCCTTAAGAATTCTTTGAGTATCATCATTCTTCTCCTTCGATAACATTTGGTTGTTCCTGACTAGCAAGTTGTGTTACCTTAGTGTGATTATTATTTCCCGCTTGTTGTCGAGCCAAAGTGGTCAATTCTCTCAGGCGCTGGTAAATGCCACTCATGGTGTCCTATTGTGCTGGCAGAAACTGGTTATTGGTGGACGTCTCTTGTTGGCCATGAGATGTGTTTTCCTCAATCCTATAATAACAATTAATCCATGATATCATGACTAAATTTACTAATTAGTATCACATTCAGAAGCTCATAATGACTTTAATTTCACATAGTTAGCAACAAAGATACATTTTGTTTTACTATCCTAGATGCCACTTACTATATACAAACAAAAAGGGTATAGAATAGTCACTTCTAAGTTATGCAGGTACTATATACAAATTTCATTATCCAAGGTCTTAGAATTGTGAGGTCGACAGCGCAGTTAGGGGTCAAAAGTTTCATGCCCCTCCCTTGGGAGACACATTTGCAGAACCAACTGAAGCTGCATGATGCTTTTCTTCAAGTGGTATGACTGTTGGGGCTACATTAGGATCATTAGGTTGTGGGTCAAATCCTTTATTATTATTTGGGTCACTGGCTTCAGCTAGTTGCCTCACATCAGCCCCAATAGGTGGCCACTAGATATCTTGTACCGCTAATCCATTTAGAATTTCTTGATACAAGTTGGGTTTTTTCTCAATACTACGTGTCTGGTGGACCACTCTTAACTATGAGGTCAACCTGTGGTGCACCAATCGTTTTTATTCTGCAATTGGCATAAATGGCCAATTATGAGACACATCTTGGATTTCTCAAACTATCATATTGTACGCTTATAAATTGACCCTAAGACTCCGAAATTCATTAGCTGCCTCAGAACCCATGTTAATGTGTGCCACATAGATTTCAACCCAAGATGTCATAGCTATAGCCATTAAAAGGTTAGCTTTACATATATTAAAATAAACTATCCATAATAAATA
The DNA here is from genome assembly GCA_963454935.2 of Ilex paraguariensis. Classification (NCBI taxonomy): domain Eukaryota; kingdom Viridiplantae; phylum Streptophyta; class Magnoliopsida; order Aquifoliales; family Aquifoliaceae; genus Ilex; species Ilex paraguariensis. The sequence goes on along the minus strand of CAUOFW020003158.1, from coordinate 584,194 downwards.
ACCAAGCCTGATCAGTAATAAGAAAATTGACACAGACCATTTATTCTAGCTAATTTATTTTCACTACTCCTTATGTAAGACCTAATTCCTAGGTTCTGATACCACTCTATCACGGCCCAATTTTTTTTAATAAAAATAATCAGGCGAGACTAAGAAATGAACCATCTATCACACATAATTACCTTTCTTGTATTATTATTAAACCATAAGGTTACATTCCTGAACATAACATGATCAAAACATGGTCGGATAGACATTCAGATATAACATAAAGAGAAATAATAGTAATAGCTTCTATCTGCAGTCTACCCAGCTGACTCTCCTGGATTCCTTCCTACTTCTGAAAAATGTTAAACAGAGATGAGCTCACTAGCCTAGTAGGATAACTTTTATCAATGCCTATCAAGGTTTTAAAATAATATATAAATATAATCAAATAAAAAATAAGTGCAACAATAGATCAAATTAAAATCATAGGAATGCAACACATATTAATAATAACAATTCATCAATTTTATGGTCTACGCATGAACCGTCTCTGAAAAAAACTTTGTGGTCTTGCACCCTAGGGAACCCAATGCCCTTCTTACTTTTTTAGAAACACCAATACCGGGAAATCTGTGGTGCCACACATGCTACCAACGACAATTGATATTACTAACCAATGAATCCAAGGGCTAGTAGGAATTCTATGGATCCTTGCAAGGACCACGCGTCTACTAACCCTCTACCATCAATAGTGTGCATCCAAGGTAATTTCATCAAAAATCATAAAGCAGAATCACATCGTATTTATATCCAACAGCAAGTAGAAATTCAAACATTAAATAAATATATCATAATAAAATCAAAAATATTTTATATGCAACTTGGTTCCACAAGATAGTTAGGGTTTCAATCCAAATATATTGCATATGCGGGAACTATGATTTAATTTTTAAAAACCCAAATCCAACCTCATGGATAATGCAAACTAATATTAAAGCATTATATAATTAACATAGGTTTGATATGGAACCCCCATATATGCATCAATGACAGTAAAAGATAAAAGAAACTCTACCTTCAGCATTATATTGACTCGATACTGTATACTATGGTAAAATAAACAAAGTAACATTTTAGGATAAAACTACGTATGGTTAATTGCACAGGAGGTCTCCAAAATATAGAGTTTGTCTCATTTCAGTACCCAATGTTTCAATTGCATCATTTTGATCCCCAAAGTATTAAATATGTTTCTATATGGTCCCTTAAGCAGACAGCGTCCAAATTGTTAATGATTTTTTATCATAAACTTGTCACGTAATACTTAAATATGGGCAAAAGAATAATTTGGATAACTCTTGACCAAATTTCTACTCAAATTTTGTTAAATAGTTACCTAAATTATACATTTTTGATCATGAGCTATTCAAATTTTGGTCAAAAATTACTCATATTACACATTTTTTTGTCAAGAGCTATCTAATTTTTGTTTAAGAGCTGTTAAAATTATTTTTGTGCCTATATTTAGGTATTATGTGACAAGTTTATGATAAAAAAATATTTACAATCTAGACGCTATCTGCTTGAGGGACCATATAGAAACTTATTCAATACTTCAGGGACCAAAATGATGCAATTGAAACATTTGGGACCAAAATGAGATAAACCCCATCTTTTGGGGACCTCTAATGCAATTAACCAAACTATGTAATAATGGCTTAGTTAAATTAAAAATAATTTTTGGAGTAATTAACGAAAAATAATGGTGCCCGAATTTAATCTGAAAATAATTAACGAGGATCAAATTCAGGTGATTTGAACCTATAAAATTGTTGAATCATGACCCAAAAACTTCATCTAAATTTTTGATCACAAGATCGAATTCTTAGGTAGACAAAATTTTTACTCTTTTTTTCTCTCTCTTTCTCTCTCTCTCTCTTCCTTCCTATTTCTCTCTTTATTCCTTTCTCCCTCCTTTTTTTCCCCTTTTTTGTGTTGTCCGAATGGCCACTGGCCAAAGTCCCACCCCCAATGTTACTTGTATAGGCCTAGATCACATGGACAAATGTCCATGCACTTGTCCATTTTTTTTAATATATCTAAACCACCTGTCACTCATACACCCAATAATGTTCCCACCCCATTTAACACATGTTTCATTTTATATATATATATATCATTTTACCAATTTACTATATCATTTGGATATTACGTCTTTTTATTTATTTATTATTTCAACATGAAATATGACCTCTATTGTAGTCATTCGTCTCATTTCAACGTAAGGAATTCATATTTGAGGTCCTTTCGTAAATTAGAAATTTCTAAAAATAACCCTCCATTATATAGAATCATAATTAATGACCTAATTAGCATGTTAGTGACTAATTTTTATTTGGTTTGTCACAAGTGCAAATAGCATCTCCATTGTGAGACTCAATCATGCATTGCATACATATTAGCATAATTGTGTGGACTAATTACGATTATGTGAAATTATTTATTAGAATTTTGTGTATGAAAATATTATTGGGTTGATTTTGAAATCCCTTAAGAATTTGGGGAGAGACAAGCATAATTATTAGGTTTGAATGAAACATCTCTACATGAGTTTGCATATGAAAAAGGGTGAGTCATGTGGGTTGCTAAGTGGCTGTGTATGTGTGTGCGCGCACGCCAAGTGTGAGTGTGTGTGTTTTAAAGTGTAGAAGTGTGTGTGTGTAATTCAAAGTG